>CAIGQZ010032151.1:662432-699268 GCA_903798205.1 Danio tinwini
ATACACACACACACAAACACACATGTATTTTTATTTATTTATTCATTTTTTTTGAGGAAATAAATTATTATATGTGAGTCAGATGTGATTGTATTATGTTCAAATTAAATTGGAATTACATTTAATCTGGTCAGTGATATAAATTTCAGGAAATGTTACAGAGAAGATGGCAAAACATTAATAAGTGGCATTGGATATTAATTATGAGAATTTTAATGGGTTTTGTACAGGCAAGCTACCAATGAAAAGCTAATAAACATTTTCATAAGTTGCCTGTGCTGTTTTTATGCTTTAAAAACCGCTGCTCTTCTTATTTCAAACCATTTTCCTCACAAAGGACCATTTAAAGATGAATGTTGTTATTCTTAATTATGCATGAGCATGTTGTAAACAAATGCAACAGTTTAGAAAGTCATTTTGAATGTGAATTATGTATTGCATGATTGTACTTTTTATCAGTATTTAGAGCTGTTTTGTTGCTTTGAAAACAGTTTACTTAAATAGCCTTCATCTTTATTTTTTGGGGTTCTGACAGCCTTTACGTAAGGATAAAAGAAGACATCCCAAAATATCCATCTACTGACTATGCTTTCCAAGGCAGTTTTGAGCTTTAGACAATGTGAATCAGTGAGAATGTTTTGAAGCCTTGGACAGAAAGATGACTCAGATCACTATCATCTGCCAAGCCATTTAGCAATTTATGCTAAAGGGATGCTGGAAGCACAATGTTTTGAAGTCAGTAATGTGTTTAAATTAAGTAGTTACTGTAATAAATGACTTATCCACTGAAAAAAGGAAAAAAAGGGGTTGCTCTTTATTTTTGGTCACCCTACCACATCCAATACATAAACTTATATTGACATTTTATATTATAAATTATATTTAATATGCATGTATCATAACCTATTTTCAAGTGTGAAGACAAAATGTGAGGTGACAGATTGAACCCAAGGGGTTAATTACAGTTACTTATAAAGTCCTTGGCTTAAATACTGTATATAAATGTAAAACAAATACTATAAATTAGTTCAGAGAAGCAGATTAAGGTTTTTTGTTATGCAGATACAGTTTGCAGAATAACTTATTTTTACAGCTATTGAAGTTAAAATTAGTTTTTAAAGATGTGTGGACATAAACAATGAATTGAGTCAGTAATTAGTTCATGCAAATACAGCATCTGATATAAATTCAGAGAAGCAGATATTTTGCTAAATAATACTATTTTACAACTGAAGAACATTGCATTTTGTAGAATGATTGCACATGCTTAAGAAACGATGTACAGTTGAAGGCAGAATTATTAGCCCCCCCTGAATTATTAGCCCCGTTTATTCCCCCCCCCCCAATTTCTGTTTAACGAAGAGAAGATTTTTTTCAACACATTTGTAAATATAATAGTTTTAATGACTCATTTCTAATAACTGATTTATTTTATCTTTGACATGATGACAGTAAATAATATTTTACTAGATATTTTTCAAGACACTTCTATACAGCTTAAAGTGACAATTAAATGCTTAAATAGGTTAATTACGTTAACTAGGCAGGTTAGGGTAATTGAGCAAGTTATTGTATAGTGATGGTTTGTTCTGTAGACAATCGAAAAAAATATATAGCTTAAAGGGGCTAATAAATTTTACCTTAAAATGGTTTTTAAAAAAATAAAAACTGCTTTTATTCTAGCCAAAATAAAACAAATAAGACTTTCTCCAGAAGAAAAAATATTATCAGACATACTGTGAAAATGTCCTTGCTCTGTTAAACATAATTTGGGAAAGATAAAAAAAAAATAATTCAAAGGGGGCTAATAATTCTGACTGTATCTCAAACCATTGTATTTAGATGGAATCCAGCATGGTCTGTGGATGTGTTCGGAAAACAGCATTCACAGTCACATTATCTTATGTCAAATCCAAGTGCCCAACAAAAAGCATCCTAAAGGCTTGCTGTCTTTCACCGAAAGCAAGAAAGCTCATCTAGGGATTCCTCCTTGTCAGACTGTGCCTATATTGAGAGTCCTGAAAGTATATACTGTATATGTGTGTGGGTGTGTGTGTGTGTGCATGTCTCTCTGTCTGTCTGCACTGCAAAAAAATGCTTTTCTTACTTAGATTTTTTGCCTTGTTTCTAGTCCAAATATCTAAAAATTCTTAAATCAAGAAGAATTTTTAGACGGGCAAAACATATTGTCTTGTTTTAAGAAGTAATTTTCCAAAATGAAGTGAATTTTTCCTTAAAACAAGCAAAACAATCTGCCAATGTGGTAAGAAAAATAATCTTATGTCAAAAAGAAAAACAAGATTATTTTGCTTACCCCATTGGCAGATTATTTAGCTTGTTATATGGAAAAAATCACTTAATATTGGCATATTATTTCTAAAAGCAAAACATTATGTTTTGCTTGCCTAGAAAATGCTTCTTGAAATGGGAATATTTAGATTAATAAAATGTATTATGTTTTTAATGAAGGCACAAATTTAAAGAATAAAAAGACGTGTTGATACTTATAGGGGTTTTAAGTTTTGAGTCAAATAATTTAATTCCTTATTAAGTAATTAACATTGTAAATAAAAAGTAATTTGTGTGTTTTTAATGATTTAATTAGTAATTAATTATTTTTTAAGTAACTTACCCAACACTGCTGGAAGTAAGGGCTCATTGATGAACAGTTTGACACCGGAAGAGAGAGAGATTTTGATTTCATACATGGAAATTGTTGATAGTCGTGACCATCATATAAGAGAAACATACAAATAGAGCCAAGCACCTGCCCAGCAAGCAATTTTTGTTTTTAAAAGATGTCTAATAGACATCTAAGCATAGTTGTTTTGGCTAAAACAAGACAAGACAAAAAAGTGTTGAGCTGGCAGTGAAAATCGAATAAACATCCAAGAATAGGCCAAAATTAAACTAGTCATCAAATAAACAGAAATGAATGACTACACATACGTATAAAGTCTGTCTAATCTGTCTATTTGTTTTGGGCTATTCTTAGATGCCTATTAGATTTTCAATGACAACCCAAGTTTAACCTTGTTTTAGGCAAGCTGTCTACGTTTAGATGTCTATTAAATACAAAATTGTTTGCAGAGTGGTGAGCTTCCAATCATTTTTAAACATGTCTGCCTAAAATTGTAGTGGTTTTTGTTTCATTTTGCAACTTGGGAAATCTTTCTTTTACAGTGCAGATGGCTGAACACTTCAAAGATAATAATTCTTCATTTGATAACTTCTATTCTAACTGAATCCCATTGAGTTAAGTCAAATTAAGCTTTAGGCCCAAACCCAATTCTAATTTATACCCCTTTCCCTCCAGCTACCCCTACCTCTTCGCCTTCCCTTGACCCGTGTGTTAAGGGGTAGTGGTGGAATTATCCGCCTAAGGGCGTGCTCACACTATGTTATCCGAACCGTGCCCAGGCCCATTTCCCGGATCGTTTGAGAAGTGTAAGTGCTCAGAATCAGGCTCAGGCACGGTTCACTTGGGCGGCCCTGGCCCGGGTTGGAAGAGGTGGGCCTAAACGCGGTTTACTTGGGCTCAGGTGCGGTACGCTTACAGTGTGAGCCCGAAACTGAAAGCGAGACGTGACTTTTAAGGGACTGTTTCATATGGATTAATTAATCATTCACACTGTTCAATGAACGCAAACTGTCGTAGATTATTAAAGACGCAAATCCCTCACTGCACCACAGCAGCTTCAGCAAACCTCGTAATTCCTGCAGCACGAGGACTTTATGATTGTTTATGACTTAAACGATATAACTAAAGAAATCTCCACTGTGCTGAGCGAGATTGCTTATTGAGCAGCGCATCATCGATGACGTAAGTGCACCCAAGCCCGAATGTAATGTGAGTGCGGGCCGTCGGGTGAGACGGGAGGGGAGACAAGTGTGCTTTGGCCCGGTTCAAGGCCATTGTACATAGTGTGAGTACGGTCTTAGAATTACTGTAGAACACCACTACTATACATGCACACATCATCAGTAAAGTAAAGAGAAGTGCTGCATCCCAATTCGCAATACTATCCGTCCTAAATAGTATTTAAAAAATAGAATTAGTATGTCCCAAATCATAGTATAATACATAGTAAAAGAGTATACTAAAAGTTTCCGGATGGTTTACTATTTCCGGTCAAAATGTTAAGTGTAGAACCGTCCATACTCTAACCGCTGATATTGCCCACAGTACATTGCGCAAACTACATTGTAAACAAACTACTATGATGGATGCACAAGACCAACCGTCAAGTACATTAGAGAGGCTTCAGTAAAGATGTTTGTATGACTGTTAAATAATATCTAACCCACTGGAAAATATTCAAATCCACGTTTTCTGTGTTATATTTAATCTGCAATAACAATACTAAATTTATATAAAGAGGTGTTTGGACATTAACGTCTGAATGCAGAATTATCCAAACACATGAGGAGATTTCTCTGCATGAAAGACTCGTGAATGGCAGATTAACCTGCTGCTGCTTCTCCAATAAGGTAGGAAATTAAATGCGACAGAAATGTGGATGATGTGTGGATGATTGACAGGGCTCATAATTAAACAACACAATGATCTGTTACTGAGCAAGTAGTATGTCCCAACGCTTGCATACTCTTCTGTTACACACTCAAAAGTATATATTTTTCCTTCACAAAAGTGCATACTTTTAGGGCATAGTATAAGTATGCGGATTGGGACACAGGAAGCGTAAAGAGAAATTAAAGAAGCTGAATGGAGGAGGCTTATTCTTTGTCCTCGCTCAGATGGTCTGTTTTTCTCGCTAGTATAGCATTTAGTTTGTCCATTAAGTTTTTCCACTTACAAAGTCTGCCTTGTAAATAGCACATGTGCCATGGTGCGACGCAACTGACATTTTAAGGGGAATGGGAGATAAGACTCTGATTGATTTAATGCACGTTATGCTCAAAACACATCCATAATTCATCAATAGAATAAGCACAACCTTGTTAGACCATGCGCTGTGGCGCAAACCATATTTTCCTGTTATTAAAATAGCAAAAGTGGATTTGGACATGTCCTTAATGCTGTTGCGCCATGCGCTTTAGACTTTGCGCCTAGGTCGTTTAAATAGAGCCCCCTGTCAGAAAAGTCTAATGGCTGGGAATGACCTTTTTACAGTATCTGGTATATGTTAATGTTGTTTTTGTGTGTTTACATAGATGAATATGGCCACTAGACAGCAATTCAGCATTATGACTCAGGTTTAGCTGTAGATACAGTCTAGACTAGCTGTGAAATGATCAGCAAGTGCTAAATCATTAATTCTTTCATTTTGTTTTCGGCTTAGTCCCTTTATTATTTTGGGGTCGCCAACGCAGGATGAACTGCCAATTTATCCAGCATATGTTTTACACAGTGGATGCCCTTCCAGCTGCAACCCATCACTGGGAAACATCCATACACACTCGTTCACACACATACATAAGAACAATTTAGCAATTCACCTATACCACATGTCTTTGGACTTGTGGGGGAAACCGGAGCACCCGGAGGAAAGCCACACAAACACAGGGAGAACACGCAAACTCCACACAGAAATGACAACTGACCCAGCCGAAGCTCGAACCAGCGACCTACTTGCTGTGAGGCGATTGTGCTACCCACTGCGCCACCGTGACGCCCATGCTAAATCATAGTTGAGGAATTTAATGCATAATTTGATTTGTAAGATCCATTCGTTCCAGCATTTGTTCTACTAAAGCATATTAGGAAGTGCTTCCTTTATCAGTACATGAATATACCAATCTCGTTAACAGTATTTTAAGTTCAACCAAGTGAATATACAGTACAGTTTGTCTGCATTACAGGCCTTATTTTAATGCTAATACTACAGAGGAAAAACACTTGGATTGATGGCTTTATTACTTTTAAAAGCAGAGGAACTGTACTGGAGGTGGGAGGAACTGACTTCTACAGTCAGTTTGCCAGGAGCAACTGTTGGCCTGCTTGAGAGAATTTGGTTGGATTACAGTTTTGTGTGTTTAATCAGCTATAGATGCACAGTATGTCTTTATTTATGTTGTGGTTTGATCTCACAAACACATATAAGACGGCGCACACTCACATACGACATGCCATACGTGAAGATGACTCTCGGACATGCTCTGCCAACTTCTCTGACAGTTGCTTTAGGAGTCAGTATTTGGTTTTTTAAGCCTTTTTGTTGGACTCATGTCATGTTTTGAAACTATTTTCGAGCCATGTTTGAAAGTCTTGTTTTTAGGGTCATGAATACATTTTCTGTGCTGCTTTTTTGAGTCTTTTTAAATCAGGGTATCTTATGAAAATAAGATTGTCAACGGAAGTTTTTTTAATTGTTTTTTTTTCATTGCCAAATGAGAAAATTTAAGTAAGCTATTGGAAAAAAATGATATTTTCTTATATTTAGTTTTTCAATATTACATATAGAAATTATATAAACTTATAAAAACGAAATGAAGGAAATCCTTAAAAGCTTCAAATCCTTAAAAGTTGAATCAGTTATTCAATTAATTTTTGAATAAATGTTCAGTTTAGGCTATTAGAAATATATTTCATCATTAACAGTATGTGTATATAGTCAAATTTCAAAGCAACATAATAGACCTACACTGTATATTTCTTTTATATTTTATCATGACATTTGATTTACTCATTTTGCCAGCACTGACATAAAAGTGTACTATTGACACATTGCTGGAGGTTTGATTTAAGGTATTGTGTTAGATTTATTAGTTACTCTGCATTCATTTAATGCACAAAACCATGATTCTGAAATGAATAAAAATAGTGTAGTTTTTTTATTTATTTTCCAAACAAGAAATGCGGCATCAAAGCAACAAGCGACCATTCATTTCAACAGAGAGTAAAGGACTTCCAGCAACCGCTGTCTATACGAGCGACAGCGACCATTGGCAACCAAGTGGGCGTGTCTAGTGACACAACAAAGTTGTGAAAGTTTTTTATAAAACTTGCTTTACAGATTTTGACAACTAGTTCAACATTTTTGTATGTAATGACTCAAGTAATAAAATGAGGACTATTAGTGTTATATGGAATGACTATTCAGCATTCACAAGTTTAGTTAATTTTGACTGACATGACATAAGCAAATGATAATGTTATTAACAGCAGAGAGTTGTATGAAAGCAATTGATGCATGTTCAAAAGCATTTGCAACTTGTTGTTAAGAACGAGAAACTGCTACTATGATGTGCACAAATGACTAATTGTTTTGAGAAATGCATTAACTGTTGTGCAAATGTAAATAGTGTTGTGAGAAACGCACCAAAGCGACTGAGAAAAACTGTAACATAAACCTTTAAAGCACCTTATGTCATATATGTGTCCACGGCTTTGGATGTTTTTCATTTTGACTTTGTGCATGCTACCGGTTTCTGTTCTTTTTTTAAGTTGTGAAATTCCAGGTCATATGTTAATATTTAATGACATTTAATGATGATGTTATTAAAATCACAACAATCATAATGAAATCATGACAGTCATGTTTATGACTGGTTTATGACAGGTTGTGTTGTATTGACAATGTCAACATTATGATTGTTGTGATTTTAATAACATCATCATTAAATGTCATTAAATATTAACATATGACCTGGAATTTCACAACTTAAAAAAAGAACAGAAACCGGTAGCATGCACAAAGTCAAAATGAAAAACATCCAAAGCCGTGGACACATATATGACATAAGGTGCTTTAAAGGTTTATGTTACAGTTTTTCTCAGTCGCTTTGGTGCGTTTCTCACAACACTATTTACATTTGCACAACAGTTAATGCATTTCTCAAAACAATTAGTCATTTGTGCACATCATAGTAGCAGTTTCTCGTTCTTAACAACAAGTTGCAAATGCTTTTGAACATGCATCAATTGCTTTCATACAACTCTCTGCTGTTAATAACATTATCATTTGCTTATGTCATGTCAGTCAAAATTAACTAAACTTGTGAATGCTGAATAGTCATTCCATATAACACTAATAGTCCTCATTTTATTACTTGAGTCATTACATACAAAAATGTTGAACTAGTTGTCAAAATCTGTAAAGCAAGTTTTATAAAAAACTTTCACAACTTTGTTGTGTCACTAGACACGCCCACTTGGTTGCCAATGGTCGCTGTCGCTCGTATAGACAGCGGTTGCTGGAAGTCCTTTACTCTCTGTTGAAATGAATGGTCGCTTGTTGCTTTGATGCCGCATTTCTTGTTTGGAAAATAAATAAAAAAACTACACTATTTTTATTCATTTCAGAATCATGGTTTTGTGCATTAAATGAATGCAGAGTAACTAATAAATCTAACACAATACCTTAAATCAAACCTCCAGCAATGTGTCAATAGTACACTTTTATGTCAGTGCTGGCAAAATGAGTAAATCAAATGTCATGATAAAATATAAAAGAAATATACAGTGTAGGTCTATTATGTTGCTTTGAAATTTGACTATATACACATACTGTTAATGATGAAATATATTTCTAATAGCCTAAACTGAACATTTATTCAAAAATTAATTGAATAACTGATTCAACTTTTAAGGATTTGAAGCTTTTAAGGATTTCCTTCATTTCGTTTTTATAAGTTTATATAATTTCTATATGTAATATTGAAAAACTAAATATAAGAAAATATCATTTTTTTCCAATAGCTTACTTAAATTTTCTCATTTGGCAATGAAAAAAAAACAATTAAAAAAACTTCCGTTGACAATCTTATTTTCATAAGATACCCTGATTTAAAAAGACTCAAAAAAGCAGCACAGAAAATGTATTCATGACCCTAAAAACAAGACTTTCAAACATGGCTCGAAAATAGTTTCAAAACATGACATGAGTCCAACAAAAAGGCTTAAAAAACCAAATACTGACTCCTAAAGCAACTGTCAGAGAAGTTGGCAGAGCATGTCCGAGAGTCATCTTCACGTATGGCATGTCGTATGTGAGTGTGCGCCGTCTTATATGTGTTTGTGAGATCAAACCACAACATAAATAAAGACATACTGTGCATCTATAGCTGATTAAACACACAAAACTGTAATCCAACCAAATTCTCTCAAGCAGGCCAACAGTTGCTCCTGGCAAACTGACTGTAGAAGTCAGTTCCTCCCACCTCCAGTACAGTTCCTCTGCTTTTAAAAGTAATAAAGCCATCAATCCAAGTGTTTTTCCTCTGTAGTATTAGCATTAAAATAAGGCCTGTAATGCAGACAAACTGTACTGTATATTCACTTGGTTGAACTTAAAATACTGTTAACGAGATTGGTATATTCATGTACTGATAAAGGAAGCACTTCCTAATATGCTTTAGTAGAACAAATGCTGGAACGAATGGATCTTACAAATCAAATTATGCATTAAATTCCTCAACTATGATTTAGCATGGGCGTCACGGTGGCGCAGTGGGTAGCACAATCGCCTCACAGCAAGTAGGTCGCTGGTTCGAGCTTCGGCTGGGTCAGTTGTCATTTCTGTGTGGAGTTTGCGTGTTCTCCCTGTGTTTGTGTGGCTTTCCTCCGGGTGCTCCGGTTTCCCCCACAAGTCCAAAGACATGTGGTATAGGTGAATTGCTAAATTGTTCTTATGTATGTGTGTGAACGAGTGTGTATGGATGTTTCCCAGTGATGGGTTGCAGCTGGAAGGGCATCCACTGTGTAAAACATATGCTGGATAAATTGGCAGTTCATCCTGCGTTGGCGACCCCAAAATAATAAAGGGACTAAGCCGAAAACAAAATGAAAGAATTAATGATTTAGCACTTGCTGATCATTTCACAGCTAGTCTAGACTGTATCTACAGCTAAACCTGAGTCATAATGCTGAATTGCTGTCTAGTGGCCATATTCATCTATGTAAACACACAAAAACAACATTAACATATACCAGATACTGTAAAAAGGTCATTCCCAGCCATTAGACTTTTCTGACAGGGGGCTCTATTTAAACGACCTAGGCGCAAAGTCTAAAGCGCATGGCGCAACAGCATTAAGGACATGTCCAAATCCACTTTTGCTATTTTAATAACAGGAAAATATGGTTTGCGCCACAGCGCATGGTCTAACAAGGTTGTGCTTATTCTATTGATGAATTATGGATGTGTTTTGAGCATAACGTGCATTAAATCAATCAGAGTCTTATCTCCCATTCCCCTTAAAATGTCAGTTGCGTCGCACCATGGCACATGTGCTATTTACAAGGCAGACTTTGTAAGTGGAAAAACTTAATGGACAAACTAAATGCTATACTAGCGAGAAAAACAGACCATCTGAGCGAGGACAAAGAATAAGCCTCCTCCATTCAGCTTCTTTAATTTCTCTTTACGCTTCCTGTGTCCCAATCCGCATACTTATACTATGCCCTAAAAGTATGCACTTTTGTGAAGGAAAAATATATACTTTTGAGTGTGTAACAGAAGAGTATGCAAGCGTTGGGACATACTACTTGCTCAGTAACAGATCATTGTGTTGTTTAATTATGAGCCCTGTCAATCATCCACACATCATCCACATTTCTGTCGCATTTAATTTCCTACCTTATTGGAGAAGCAGCAGCAGGTTAATCTGCCATTCACGAGTCTTTCATGCAGAGAAATCTCCTCATGTGTTTGGATAATTCTGCATTCAGACGTTAATGTCCAAACACCTCTTTATATAAATTTAGTATTGTTATTGCAGATTAAATATAACACAGAAAACGTGGATTTGAATATTTTCCAGTGGGTTAGATATTATTTAACAGTCATACAAACATCTTTACTGAAGCCTCTCTAATGTACTTGACGGTTGGTCTTGTGCATCCATCATAGTAGTTTGTTTACAATGTAGTTTGCGCAATGTACTGTGGGCAATATCAGCGGTTAGAGTATGGACGGTTCTACACTTAACATTTTGACCGGAAATAGTAAACCATCCGGAAACTTTTAGTATACTCTTTTACTATGTATTATACTATGATTTGGGACATACTAATTCTATTTTTTAAATACTATTTAGGACGGATAGTATTGCGAATTGGGATGCAGCACTTCTCTTTACTTTACTGATGATGTGTGCATGTATAGTAGTGGTGTTCTACAGTAATTCTAAGACCGTACTCACACTATGTACAATGGCCTTGAACCGGGCCAAAGCACACTTGTCTCCCCTCCCGTCTCACCCGACGGCCCGCACTCACATTACATTCGGGCTTGGGTGCACTTACGTCATCGATGATGCGCTGCTCAATAAGCAATCTCGCTCAGCACAGTGGAGATTTCTTTAGTTATATCGTTTAAGTCATAAACAATCATAAAGTCCTCGTGCTGCAGGAATTACGAGGTTTGCTGAAGCTGCTGTGGTGCAGTGAGGGATTTGCGTCTTTAATAATCTACGACAGTTTGCGTTCATTGAACAGTGTGAATGATTAATTAATCCATATGAAACAGTCCCTTAAAAGACACGTCTCGCTTTCAGTTTCGGGCTCACACTGTAAGCGTACCGCACCTGAGCCCAAGTAAACCGCGCTCAGGCCCACCTCTTCCAACCGGGCCAGGGCCGCCCAAGTGAACCGTGCCTGAGCCTGATTCTGAGCACTTACACTTCTCAAACGATCCGGGAAATGGGCCTGGGCACGGTTCGGATAACATAGTGTGAGCACGCCCTTATGCGGATAATTCCACCACTACCCCTTAACACTCTGTTTCACGGGTCAAGGGAAGGCGAAGAGGTAGGGGTAGCTGGAGGGAAAGGGGTATAAATTAGAATTGGGTTTGGGCCTAAAGCTTAACTTGACTTAACTCAATGGGATTCAGTTAGAATAGAAGTTATCAAATGAAGAATTATTATCTTTGAAGTGTTCAGCCATCTGCACTGTAAAAGAAAGATTTCCCAAGTTGCAAAATGAAACAAAAACCACTACAATTTTAGGCAGACATGTTTAAAAATGATTGGGAGCTCACCACTCTGCAAACAATTTTGTATTTAATAGACATCTAAACGTAGACAGCTTGCCTAAAACAAGGTTAAACTTGGGTTGTCATTGAAAATCTAATAGGCATTTAAGAATAGCCCAAAACAAATATTAGACAGATTAGACAGACTTTATACGTATGTGTAGTCATTCATTTCTGTTTATTTGATGACTAGTTTAATTTTGGCCTATTCTTGGATGTTTATTCGATTTTCGCTTCTATACAGACACTTCTATACAGCTTAAAGTGACATTTAAAGGCTTAACTAGGTTAATTAGGTTAACTAGGCAGGTTAGGGTAATTAGGCAAGTTATTGTATAATGATGGTTTGTTCTGTAGACTATGGAAAAATAAATAGCTTAAAGGGGTTAATAATTTTGACCTTAAAATGGGTTTTAAAAATTAAAAACTGCTTTTATTGTAGCCAAAATAAAACAAATAAGACTTTCTCCAGAAGAAAAAAAATATCAGACATACTGTGAACATTTCCTTGTTCTGTTAAACATCATTTGGGAAATATTTAAAAAAGAAAAAAATTCAAAGGGGGTTCAATAATTCTGATTGCAACTGTATATACTTGAATTGCCCAATTAACCAAATCATCGTAGTTAAGCCTTTAAATTGCATATTAATCTGAATACTAATATCAGGAAAAATATCTAGGTAAATATTATGTACAGAACATTATTTATTATAATTATTACAGAAATGAGTTATTAAAACTGTTGACTCAAGTCATGAAAATTGTTGAGAAAAATCTTCTTTCCGTTAAACAGAAATTGGGGGAAACATACATAGGGGGCTAATAATAAATTAGGAGGGTTAATAATTCTGACTTCAACTATATATAACACTTTTAAAGTTAGCTAACATTATAACACGTGATTATAAAACAGTTTTACTCAATTTTAAGGAATTTTAAAGAATATTCATGTTATCGCCCTGTAAACAAGGGCGCATGCTTGAATCTTGGGTTTAGCAGACATGATTCCTCTGTGCTAATTAACATTTCACTGTGAGGTCAAGTATGAGTGTTATTGGATATATATAACAACACAAAACCGGCAGGTGATGGTCCAATAAACACACCGAAATCATCTCACACACACCCCCGATTCACCTTGATGAGATTAAAAGTGACATTTCAATTTTGACTGTCTGCTGGAGGAGAATGGGAATATTAAAATATGTAGTAAACAAGGGGAAATTAGATGGGTATCTAAGACACTGTGCTATACAAGGTTAACAAAAGTGCTTTACAGAAGTCATAAACAGAGGAATTAAATATATTATTTGTAAAACCCACACCAAAAATATGGTGGTTTTTAAGTCAGCTATTCTTTCATCTTATAAATGTGTCAGTAGGATATACAAGTATACATTTCCAAATGTTTATTTTGCTTTGAGATTTATTTTTGCATAGGGAGTCTGACAGCAGCCAGTGCTTCACAAAGAGATCTGATCTCAGATGGAAAGACAGGCAGAAACAAAACACACTGAAACAGAGTAAATCCAGATGAAATGTGGCAAAATCTCCCAAGACATTTCTAAAAAGCTACAGTGCAAAAGTTGACTTCTGCTGAAAGTGAGATATAAAAACATTACGCTTTCAACTTGACAGTCAGAAAAGTACGTAAAAACATAAATGCAGGATTTAGTTCATTTAAACATGATTATTAGCAGCTCATTTCTGTAATTTGGTGCAACTGAAGCATACCAGAATACATATGTACCTCGAACCATTCTGTTTAGATTGAATCCAGGATATAGTATATAAACAGCATTCGCAGTCCCATTATCTTACATCAAATGAAACAAAAAGGCCCCTAAAGACTAGCTGTCTTTCACTGAAAGCGAGAACGCTCATCTAGGGACTCCTCTTTGTCTGACTGTGCCTATATTGAGAGTCCTGGAAGTAAGATTGATTCACAAACTCTCTGAGAAAAAGAAAGCTGCCTTAAAATCCTTGGTCGATGTAGCAATACTATTAAAACCAAAATTAAACCAAACTAAAATGGTAAGTACACCATTTAATGTAATTATCTCCTTAACATCTTCTCAATAAACTACAAACATGGTACTCAAAAGTACCCAAAAATCTAAAATAAAAGGCAGATGTATTGACTGAATATTGACTGATTGAAATAACTATTCATGCTTTTAAGTAAACAATTCTATTTCACACACAATCCAAATTTTTTTAGATTGTATATTATTCACATTTTACTTATATTGGCATGGGAGTCTGAAATTTCAAGGGCTATCTAGGTCTGTCACAATAATCAAAATATCAACTTATTGCGCAACACATGGACATGACCTCAATTATTTTTGTGATACAATATATGTCGCCCATACTTAAAAACCAATGTTTAAAAACCAAAAACCAAACATTTTAGCTCATCACACAGGCTCTGTGATCTCATCAATGTCTGTTGAAGGTGTCAGTGTCAGTATGGTAAAAAAAAAAAAAAAAACTATAGTATTTACTATAAATTACTATAGTATGTGGGTACCTAACAACTGAATTAGATCTGGTAGAGGATGTGGCCTGTTCTGTGCCTCTGTGTATAAAAGTCTAAATTGACTTTGTTAAACATGTTACTTTTTTCTTAGTTCTTGGTACCTTGCACTTTTTGTTTACATTTTTTTATTTATTTGTTTACAATATACATTTTCACATTCTGATTCTAATGCCTAATTATTAAAGTTGCTATAATAACATAAAAATATTCTAAAGAATAAAATATTTTCTGTTCTTTGAAAGAGTCTACCTTCATTATGATGCTATTATGTTCATATTTGCACTATATGTGGGTGGCATAAATTGATTTTAAAAGAACAATAATATTGTTTATTGTGCAATATATCGTACAACAAAAATTTGATATCGTGACAGGCCTAGGGCTATCCAATGGTTTAGATCTATTTGTTTGATTCCTAGAAATTCCAAGAATGTCCATAAACAGTGAGTACGTTTACATGGACACCAATAAGCAGATTTTAATGCAAATAAGACAACATCTTTGATTAAGAGTCTACCATGTAAACAGCGATTTTTGTTGACCCGAATCCAACTAAAGACATGATCGAACTAAATAGAAATCAAATTAAGATATAAATATGGAGTATGCCGATTTTAGTTGCATTATTGATGTGCAGTACAGACATGTAAACACCTTAATCAAACTATTACCGTCGTGTAGGAATTTTGCAACAGGATAGTCTATAAACACACGGCTGTTTGACACTATTCGCAAAATACAGCGTGCGGTTTCAAATTCCATTAAAACAACAGTCTTACAGCAGTTCCTCGCATCCAACATCTCGTTTGTCACAGTGGGCATGCATGAAATGTTTCTGAATGAAAGTGAAAGTGCCAAACTGTAGTAAAAAGTCAACAAATTAAAAATGAAACACCCAAAATTACATGAAACTTAAAAGGAAATGTGGATAGTGCGCTGACGCAATTACATTAATCGAATTATGTGCTCTAGCACATAATTTCATTTTGTTAGTCACATAGTTTCATTTTGTTTTTTTAAAGGAACACTACAGGGCGGTATGACGCCATTCCTTTTCGCGCTCTCAGTTTGTCCCATTAGCTCGTCATGTTACGTCGGCTGACTTGAGACGCAGAGAGGAGTTGACCATGCGACAACAGGGTTCGAGTCCGGGGAAGACCGGTTCCAGAAATCAGGTAAGACAAAAACAGAATCCAAAAAATAAAATGAACAAGTAAATAACAGGGTGAGAATGCGGTAAAATCCGAAAACATAGTAAAAATCAGACGAGGGCTTTTCTTTTTCTGGACGGCTTTTGTAAACCGTTGGTTGGGTTCAGGGAAGTAAGTGGGTAGGCGGGTCAATCGATAAAATTAGTTTGGTTTAGGGAAGGAGAAGGGTGGGTCAGTCAGTCGATTGGCCGGCTGGCCATTCAGTCAGACAGAAGATCCATCGACAGCGGCCTCTGGTGGGTTTACGCGAGAACAGCAGCGCGAACGTCACTCGCAAAAGAAATTTGAAAAGGCCTCTTGCGGATTCGCAAAAACAAAAACTGCAAAAATACGTACCTGCCGGGACGTATTTCGTGGTCTCCAGAAACGTCCACGGGACTACATTTTCAGAATGAGCCTGGGTTGTTGTTGTCTTATTCAGATTAAGGCAAATTATTTGATTACTGATGTCCATGTAAACGTAGTCAGTGTGTATTACCTAAAACCCTGCTCACACTATGCAATCATAGTCAAATGAATACAATTGGCTAAAATTGTTGCTTTGACATGTTCATCAGATCAGAAGGTGCGTCCCAAATCGCATACTTATGCACTATTCTACACCATTTTGTAGTATATATTGTAAGTAGTGCATTCACACTGAAAACTGTGAAAAGAATAAGTGCACTATAAATACCTGGATGATGCACTCATTCAGCCGTTAAAGTGAAATGTCATGTTGGATTACTTTATTTATTTTGGATGGTGAAAGCAAAATTCTCCCTCGAGATTGATTATATGCTTCCCGATGGTGAATGTGGTTAAACTCATGGCAGGTGTTATTTGGTTGTTTAGTCTTTTATTTCACTTAATTTGGCAACTGACAAACATCATCTGGGAAACGGTTTGAATTTCTGCTTAGTAAAAAAAGTTAGTGTTAAATTTGGGAAATGTCAAAAACGTGTTTTTTTTCAGTTTTTATTATTGAGGCATGCTGTGAGGAAAATGACCACTGCAATTAGTTTATGTTTGTTTTAAGGTAACATTTCAGAATGCGGAAGTAATGGACGGATGACGTCAAGCTTATGGTGAGTTTTCTTGCATGTCATTGTTTGGCATGTCTTGATTGTGGTTTAAACTGACATTATGACAACTGAGATCTTACAGAGGTGACATTGGCATATTCGTGCAGTCTAACATGCTACAATTGTTTAGGATTATTAAAAATTGCTCAGTGTGAGCCAGGATTAAATGAAGTTTGCATTAAGTAGCTGAAATGCTGAATATGTTTCACGATCTGAAATATTTGTATTTATTTATTATTTTATTTTTTTATTAATCCATGTAAAGCTGCTTTAACACAATCTGCATGTACTGTACTTCCGTGCAAAGGCAAAAGACCGTTACTTAAACATACGTTTTTTTGTCAAAAATAAGTTTTTGATGTTTTTGGGGCAATGAAGACCTCATTTATATGTGGATAAGTATCTCAAGTGAATATCATATGTATTTATTTCAAGAAAATTATGTCTCATCTTAACAGTTACTTCCAGCCCAAGCGAAACCAAGGCAGAACAGCGTAACACAAGTTTTGGTTTGCTCTAATTAAGTTATAGTTCTCTGCCTTTGTTCAGCTGCGTGTCAGTATGAAGTTACTGTGAGCTGCCAGGAGTTACAATATTCTCCCTTAGTTTTGCTGTCATATCTACTATCATAAATACGCTAACAATCTGCTACATATAACATGTACATCTATTGGACATTGTAAAAGCGCTATAGAAAATAAAGATGGCTTGACTAGAATAATAAAAAGAACTAAATTGTTGCCTTAAGGTCAACAATTAAGTTTTTCCACTGGAAAAAAAGCTCCACTCTGAAATTGCATATATAAGATGACATCAGTTTGATAATGTTTAGCTGACATTATAATGATAATGTCATATAACAGTTTGATAATTAGCTGCAGCCCTCCAATCACAGGAACAAACTGTTATATTTCATAATTATTTAATAAAATTTTATATTAATTAAAATATGTATACAAGTTAAAATATATTGTGGAAGTCGTTGAAACAACGTTTGTGCTTTAATGGACCTGTTTTGAATGTTTTTTAACAAAGATATATCATAACCACAGCTATATTTTTTTACAGAAATATATGAAAATCAAATAGTCTATTTTTTTTAGTTTGCATTTTAGGTAGGTTTGCTAAGAGGATAAAAAATTAAACTTTTAAAAATAACAATAGCTTCCAAATTACTATAAATGGTACTCTTCTCACTAATCATGAAAACAATTATAACTCATTTATTGAGTATTTTATTTCATCTGTACATGAGCTGTCCTCTAAATTCCTAGCTTCTCAGAAAAAGAGAACTGTTGAAGTGTATTTGGTGGTACTGGGAGCATTGGAGAAGCTAGGAATCACAAAGTGAGTTTTCCAATATATTGAACTCGTTTAGTATATCTCATGCCTGTGATGTAAACAATTTAAAAATGTATTTTATGAAAACTCATGCTAGTACTCTTATACCACATCATTTAGTTAATTTGTGTATTAGGCTCCATACATTTCCTGACATCTGGAAAACTGCTCAGATTATTCCAATATTAAAATCTGAGAACCCAACTAGTGTCTCTAATTATTGGCCAATTTCAATTCTTCCTACAATTTCTAAGTTACTTGAAAAAACATTGTATAATCAGTTAACTGAGTATCTTGAAGACGATAATCTGCTTAGTTATAGCCAGCATGGGGTCAACCATGTCAGCATTGCCTTTTATTTACTGAACATATACTAAATAAAGGTTATGTCTCTGGAGCTGTATACATACAGTTGAGGTCAGAATTATTAGCCCCCCTTTGAATTGTTTTAGTTTTTTATATATTTTTCCCAAATGATGTTTAACAGAGCAAGAACATTTTCACAGTATGTCTGATAATATTTTTTCTTCTGGAGAAAGTCTTATTTCGGCTAGAATAAAAGCAGATAAATTTTTTAAGAACCATTTAAAGGTCAAAATTATTAGCCCCTTTATGTTTTTGTTTTTTTTGCGATTATCTACAGAACAAACCATTGTTATACAATAACTTGCCTAATGATGCTAACCTGCCTAGTTAATCTAATTTACCTAGTTAAGCCTTTAAATGTCACTTTAAGCTGAATACCATAGAAGTGTCTTGATAAATATCTTGTAAAATATTATTTACTGTCATCACGGCAAAGATAAAACAAATCAGTTATTAAAAATTAGTTATTAAAACTATTATGTTTAGAAATGTGTTGAAAAAATCTGCTCTCCGTTAAACAGAAATTGGGGAAAAAAATAAACAGGTGGGCTCATAATTCAAGGGGGCTAATAATTCTGACTTCAACTGTACCTTTGATACAGTTAATCATACTATTCTTTTAAACAAACTGATTTTTTTTATCTCTCTTCTTTTGCAATAGATATGTTTTCATTATATTTATCCATATAAATCTCAGGTTATTAAAACTGGTACAACAACATCGCAGGCATTAGGTTGTTCTATGGGGGTTCCACAGGAGAGTATTTTGGGACCTTTAAATTTCCTGATGTATACAGGTATCAATGACCTCCCTCAGTTAATTAAACATTCAGATACTTTATTGTACGCTGACGACACTGTACTATTGGTGTCTGGATCAACTACAGACAGAATAAATAATAAATTAAATACAAAAAAAAAAGACCCACCCCCCACTGACAGGTCCAGAATTTGTCTTTGAAGTTTTTGAAAATAACCCATCAAAGACAGCTTTAAGACCAAGCGGAATCCTCTGTTGGCTGTCGTGACTTCTGCTAATTAGTTTTGGCCAATCCAAACAATTATTTTTTATGAGTCCAACATCTGTGCAAGAACACAAATAATCTGACGAAAGTTAAGTCATCTTTCACTACTGACCTACTGTATTGTTGTTTAATAGAGAAAACATTTTACAAGTAACTTTTATTCTAATCTTGCAGCTTAATTATGAAACAAAAAACGGTCAATGAGTGAAGCACCAAAAGTGGTCCATATTAAAGTTAATTTTAATACCAATCAGGCTGTTATCTATGAATTTTCAGTTGAACTTTTTTACAAGAGAAAAATCTAGAAAAAAATGTAAAGCTCTACATTATTGTTATTATTGTTGTTTATTTATGTGTTTATTTTTTATTGAAATGGCCAAATTCTTACTGAGGAAAGTTGAATGTGCTGGCCAAATTGTTATTCGCCTAATACATTAAAAAAAGCTACAGTTTTTATTTTTTATTAATTTAATTAATTTATTTTTTTCCCTTAATGCTAACTAATGTAATAAATTAATATTTTAAATTATGCTTTTTCAACATCTTTAAAGAGCCCCTATTATGGGTTTTTGAAAATGACCTTCCATGTAGTGTGTAACAGCTCTTAGTGAAGTGAAATATCCAGCTAAAGCTTAAATCTAAAAGTGGACAGTTTTTAAAACTATTGATTCATCTATAAAAGAGTCGACTCATAGAGGTTTAAATGAATCGTCTTCATAACGAATCTTCCGCTGTTTCGGCGTGATGTCGTCGCAAAACATAATAGTTGCGCGCGCAGACCCGGCAAAATTCAAACCTGCGGCCCCGCCCGCTAACACAGCAGCAAGACGCTCATGAAGACGCTGCGTTTACCTGGATATTATTGGAAATGTGAGGGAAAGGAGTCGTTCAGAAATCTGCACGCTTAGTTTCTGCCTCTATCTTGTAATGGACAGACGACACCAGGGGTGCAGGCAAAATAAGGACAAATTATTAGGTACACCGGCTGGCTGCTGAACGCTGGAAAAGGCTTGCGAATGGAGAGCGGGAGCCCGCGGAGATAGCTTGTCAGAGGACAGAGGTACAACCTCCCGGCTGGGGATGTGATCGTTTAGAAAAGCAGAATACAGGTAAGCACTTAGAACATATAGCAGTTCACGGACGAGGTGCCACAGCAATGATTGCAAATAGAAATGATCTACATGTTTTGTTACTAATAACCGCGTGTACTGTATCAGGTTAACTCTTTATATTCTCGTATCGCGTCTAATGTAGCGTTGTAAACGCGACACGTGCTGCTTTGTTTACAGATTTAAATGCTTTCGCGAGCTCGTTCCACTGCCATTTGTCGTTGCTATGGCAACTGTTAGCTGATCCTGCACACGTGCAGCGGTCAAGGTTCAGAACAGTTTAGCTTTTGCTGCTGTGTGGATTAAAACTGAATGTGTGTCATACTTAACATAAGCAATAAGCTTGTGTTTAACTGCACTGCTTTTGGCGCTGAGGTGTCTGAATAACACTGTTGAGAACCAGGTACTGTTTACTGTGGTGATAGTAAGTTTACTTTGAAGCGTGTTTCGGGTGTCCGCTGCGATCGGATCCTCTACCAATGTTGGCGACCCATGGGCTTGATAAACCATGTTGGGCATTTTACTGTCTCACGCTGAACGCTGTCGACCAATGGCAACAGGCTGTCATCGGTCCAATCAGCGCAGATTAGCTTCGCGCTAAGTAGGGGTTTGGAAACAAATGAATCGCTGAACGATTCATATGGGAGTCGCTGGGATAATTAGGTAAAAATAAATGCATGTTATAAGACCATGAACGTGTTTTTTGACCTTGCATACATATTAGTATGTTGTTGGAGACCCATAAAACCAAAATATGACCCTTTTCAATGTGTAATAGGGGCTCTTTAAGGAAATGTTTAGGTACATCAAAAAGTTTGGTTCTGATGACCAATCGACAAGCTATTTAAACAAAAAAAGTGCTTAAAATGTCACCAAATGCAGTATTTAAACCTCAGAATTAAAAAGAAATTGAGGTGAACAACTGCAAAGCTGCCCTTTCACCTTTCAAGAAAGACCCCTTTCACCAGGCTGGCAACGGCTTTGGCCTGGTAATGATGTTGAAAATTCAGTTTTACCTCACAGAAATAAATTTTATTTCAAATTACATTCAATTAGAAAACAATTGTATTAGTTTGTAATAATATTTGTTCTTGTTGTCCTCTCTATTATATATCTTAAATGGCTGTACACACTCTATAAAAAATTAAACGTTGCCTTTAATTTGACTTGAATCAAATTAACCACATCAGCCATTTTAACATAAATTACAATATACATACTTGTATAAACAGCTCATTAAAATACAGTATAAAGATTAAGTTAGAATTTAAGATTAAGTTAATATTTATAAAACATAAAAAAACATCTTGTCATAACTTATTTATCATATATATTTTTTTATACAATGTAAAGTGCTGTTACTAAACATCCCAATACCACACACACACTACTGAGAGTGGCATAGAAATATGTATTATACTTTATATGCTAGATAATGCATTATTATTTCAGAATATTATATGAACTCAGATTAAGACAACATTAAGGTCACAACAACATTACGCAACACGCTGCAGCCAATGATGACCGGTTCATTTCTCTGTCTCATGCATAAAAACTGCCTTTGTGTGACAGAGACACATTTGCACTTCAGAGCTGCACAGCTGGCATATTTTCAACGTGTTTGCAGTGTCAAAACATGCCACTACACTAATGGGGAGCTGATGAGATAAGAGGGATTTCATGCCCAAGGACTAAAGATAAAACACGAGTGTGAGATGATCCCAACAGAATTGTAACTCAGCATCCTAAAGAAATAAAATAGAGCAATGACCTTAAAAAGGTTAGATTCATCTTACAGTTTGCACCCAGTTTGTTCAAGTTAAGATAATTAAATAAAAATTGCATACACTCACTACCGGTGTTACGGTTCAGTTCTCGGCCCATTCCTATTATATTTTATCTACTACCTCTTAGCCACATTTTCAGGAAATACCTCAGTTCTTTCAAGTTCCTTACCTCCTTCTTCCTTAACCAGATGCCTAGCAGAAATTAAAAACTGTCTCTCAGTCTTTGGGCTCTATTTTTATGATCTGATTAAGTCTGAAGTGCATGGTGCAAAAGCATCAAGAGCATGGCCGAATCAAATTTAGCTGTTTTAAGAATGGGAAAATACGGTTTGCACCGCTGTGCATGTTCTAACAGGGTTGTGCTTATTCTCTTAATGAGTTATGGGTATGTTTTGAGAATAATGTGCAATAAACCAATCAGAGTCTCATCTCCCATTCCCTTTAAGTGTCAGTTGTTTCGCACCATAGTGCATTTGCTATTTACATGGCAGACTTTGTAAGTGGAAAAACTGAATGCTTCACTAATGAGAAAACAGTTAAACAGACCATCTGCAGCACTAAGATCAAGAATGAGCCTCGTCCATTCAGCCTCTTTACCTTTTTTTTTTACTTTAACTCTTTCCTTCACTCTTTTACATTTGTGGATAAGGAAACGATGTTGTACGCACTCCACTAAAGACATCAATTAGCCTACATATTTAATTGTGTTTGTTAAGCGCAAAGATTTGCTTCAAAACTATTTCTAAATTCAGTTCTAATTTCCAGCAAATGAATAAACGAACAATAATAACGAAGTGTGGTTACAAAACTGAGTTATATTCAAACACACAGCCTATTCTTATGCCCCATATGGTGATTTATACAGTACGTTTCCTAAACCTGACAGGTGGACAAATTTAAACTTGTTTCTTTTTAAAACAAATATAAATATGCATATAATAAATAATACTCATAATAATACTAATAATAATACTCATAATAATATTATACAAATGCAAATTGTCATGAATAAACTGAAAAAAGCCACCCGGCGGTGAAGAAGGCATGGAGGTACTGTAGTGGTTTTTATATTTACATAGAAAATAATAATTTTTTATAACATTTTAATCCTTTAATTTTTTTTATTTGTAAAGATATTTGTGTATTGCTGTACACCCTGTGTGTATTAAGCAATGTGTAAGTGTTTGGACACATACAGACGCATAACTAGAGCGCTCTCCGCTGGACTTTAGACCAGCTTTCAGTTGGTCAATGGCGCAGTCTATTTTATTTCCTTAAAACAGCAACGTGCCAACAATGCACCTTAAACACCTCCTTTATAGACCAGCACACCCATGAGTAAACAAAGTGGCGCAAATTAATTTTCTATTTAAACAATGTGGCGCAAAACATGAAAATTACTGTTGCGCTGGTCTGAAAATATTACCAAATCACACGAAACATGTCTTGTGCCTTATTGTGCCAGGTGTATGATAGGGCCCTTATGTTTTAAATAAATAGTGACAAAACTGAAATCCCTACTAATTGGCAGTAAATCTATTAAGGCAAAATCTGATCGTCTCACTGTAGAAACTGACAACAATCCAATTTAATCTTCTTAGCAGGTCAGGAGGTGTAATTTTGGATAGAACACTTTCTTGTGAAGGACATATCAATAATATTCAACACATACCGCATATTTGCATCTGCATAATATTTATCGTCTTCATCTTTCTTTCACGACTGACAATAATGCAATATTAAGGCCCAATCCCAATTCTACCTCTTAGCCCTTGTTTTGTGCGTTCACCGGAAGGGGTAGTGGTGTCCCAATTCTCTTTAGCTTGAAGTTGTAGGGCTAAGGAGAAGGGCTAGATAGCTCTTGAAACTGAGACTTTTAGGGACCACACTCAAAACCAAGGGGTAAAAAAATTTCCCAGAATACACCAGCTAAAATGACAAAAAAAAAACATCTATAATCCCTAATAATAACTCCTTTATTGCAGTCCCACAACATTCTGTTACTCGATGACACTCAAATACCCTGTCAGAAATGTCTAGTGGCTGGGAATGAGCTTTTTACAGTGTCTGCTATAATGTTATTGTTGTTTTTGTGTGTTTACATAGATGAAGATGGCCACTGTGTAAATGCGCAGTACAGTTACAATCAAATTGCCACATTAGATTGTTATGATAACATGATATCTTTGCCTTTATACCATAAAATAACGCAACTGAAATAACTACAGCAGTCGTGATTGTGGATCTTATATGAAACAAGAGATCAAAACAACATATGATGACATGTGCACGTGTTGTAGTGTTGTCCCATTTCTTAGAGGTAAATTTTGAAGCTCTTCCCCTTTACACTCTTTTAGGGGCCCAGGGGGAAGGGGTAGAGGTACAAAAATAGAATTGGGATTAATAGAATTGGGATTCATGCACTGGAAGCCTCTCGCATTGAATACTGTAATGCTCTTCTCATCAACCTATCTTTTAAACTTCTCCGTAAACTTTAATTGGTTCAGAACTCAGCAGCTTGTGTTCTTATTGGGATTTCATCAACACATTAGACCATGGTTTGCACTGGCTTCCATTTAAGTATTGTATTGATTTTAAAACTCTACTTCTCACTTTTAAGGCACTTCACGACCTTGCTCCATCATATCTCATTGACCTTCTCCACATTTTTACTCCGTCTTGCACTTTCAGATCTACTCACACAATTTCTCTGCAGCCACCTACATGTTTAACCACAATGGGAGCTAGATCTTTTAGCTCTGTAGCACCTCGATTATGAAACTCTCTTCCCCTTGACATAAGGAACAGTGATAGCCTCCACACATCAAAAGCTCATCTCAAGACCCATATTTTTACCCAAGCCAACTTATGACTATAGTTTTATAATCATATTGTTTACTTTTTGTGTTTATGATGTATATTTGCACTGAATTCAAGTGTTATACGTTGTTACAGTTTTTATTTAAATGTATTTTGTAAGTGATGGGTGTCTACAAAGGCAGCATTAAATAAATAAATAAATATTATTATTATTATAGATTGGCTCATTGTGTGCATGCCAACATGCTAATGTAGAACTGTGTAAAACATCCAAATAAAAGACATAATGAAACCTGTAAAACTACAGTGACAACACTCTTTTTAAATAATGTAGGATCCTTTTTTTTCCCATATTATGCAATATTAAGGTTTAAATAATAAATATTCACCAAGTAATGCCAAACTATTCACTGGAAAGCAGGTTTGCATGTGTTTTTGATAATCCAACGCCTAATCACTAGAGGGAGCACTTACCAGAATATGCACTGATTGATTCTTTTTTTTTTTTTATAAAAATGAAACATTTATTGTATCACATTACATGCCAGGGAGCAAAACATAAATGTATCTTTTAAACAGATTCACAGTTTTTACAGCTTTCTTGTTAGTAAATTCAGTAATCAAAGACATAAATATTTAGATCTTCAAGAAAAATCTGAAAAAAAGGTTTACGCTTACAAAATTGACACGGGTATAAAATATTTGGCTAAAAATATAATAAGATGAAATAAAAAAAAAACATCTGGATGTTCATTCTGATGGTTATATGCTAAACAAATTTTCATATTTTAACATAACATCAGGAATTATCCCACTAAATATACCTAATACATTTTTCCAAAGATTTTTGGTATACTCACAGTTCCAAAAAAAGGTGAGACAGATCTTCAGTTTGGTGATAACAGAACGAGCAATTTACATTAAAATCTTCAGAAATAAACCTTTGTAAAAAAAAAAAAACGTTGTAGGATAGCACCTATGTATATTTTTATAAGACACTTCACGGATTTTATTGTACATTAGGAATTTCTGAGGTAAAGTCCATACTCTTTTCTAGTTAATATTACCTAAATGTATGTTCCAATAATAGAGAGCATTAGGACAAGAGATTATCTCACGCTGAAATAGAGCGCAGATATTTTTTTATTTGGCTTTGTGGTAAATAGTAATTTACCAAGAGCTGTTTTAGCACATTTAGATGTGGCACACAACCTGGGGAGACTGATTGTCCCATCCCTTCATAAGCATAATAATTAATAATTATTTAGCTGTAATTGGGTATTTATAATGGGACAGAAATTACACATATTTAAAAAGCACTCCTCTGTTATGAAATAATTGTCTAACATAAATTATAATATTTTTTGCCCAATTATTAAAGTAAATGGACTTATTTTTGTACAGTAAATCTTTGTTGTGCCAAATTATATAATTATGTGGGGAAAAGTTGTGCTTGTAGATTAAAGACCATGATAACAGACATTGTTTATGAAACGAAAATAATTTGGAAGGAATTTTCTCAGGATTATTATTACACAAGAGCAAAAAAATTAAACCCCCTAATTTAGAGAAAAATAAATTTGGTATAAAATTTCACAAAGAGGCAGGATTTTTAAGATGCTGATTAATCCAATAATTTTTTTATGTATAATTAAGATTAGCAAAACTGATGAAATTAAGACAGCCATTTTCATAACTACTCAAAACTACAGATTTTCTATTATAGTGTTTCTTTTGTTTTTCCATAAAAAATTAAACAAGGATTGATTAATCGTCTTAGAAATCTTAGTATCCACATAGAGTGTTGCAGCAAAATAAGCTAAACGTTAAAGACCCTCTGCTTTAGAAAGTAAAGTTCTACTCGTAAGAGACAAATCTCTGTGTAACCACATATTTAGTTTCTTTTTAGTTTTTTTTTTTTCCAAAACTGGCAAGAAGTTATCCGCACCTCTGTTTTTCATGTCTTTTGATACAACAATGCTTAGATAATTAACTTTGTCTTTCACTGGAATGCCATCTATACTTCTCAAAAAGCAATGTTTATTGACAATAACTCACATTATTAATATTCAAATGCAAGCCTAAAACCAGCTAAAATAAACTGATGATCTTCACAGCTAAAGGGATTTAAAATTAAAGAATAGTGTAGTATCATCTGCAAGTTGACTCAATATTGATACCTTGCACAGATCTTGCCTTGAGATGAATAGAAAGCAGTTGCCCAGCTAACAAAAATAAATATTGTGAAATTGGGCAGCCATGTCTAATTCCATGTGCAAATCAAATCTGGAAGAATAACCTGTTTTTAGTTTAATAGAACAGTTTGCATTAGCATAAAGTGTTCAAACTGATTTAATAAAAAAAGGACCAAAACCAAAATATTTCCAAAGCACGAAAAAGAAAATTATGCTTAGCAGAGTCAAAGGCTTTATAAAAGTCTACAAACAAAACAAAACTCTCATCAACATTAAGGTCTGAATAATAAATAATATCTAACACCAATCTAATATTATTGGAAATATGCCTCCCTGGTAAAAAAAGAAAAGAAAAAGAGACTGAGATTCATTATAGAATCAATTACTCCTTTAAGACACTTAGCAAAAATTAAAGCTAAAATTTTGTAATCATTGTTCATTGTTAGGAAGACATATAGGGCACCAATTATCAAGAACAAGAACATCTTTTTTGGGTTTTGGGAGTAAAGTAATAAGACCTTGTGTAAGTGTAGAATGGAGAGAGCCTATTAAATTACATTCTGTGAACATTTGTAAAAGGAAGGGAGCTAACTGTTTTGCAAATAATCTATAAATGTCAGAGGTTAAGCCATCCACGCCAGGAGATTTGCTGAGTTTGAGATGAGTAATGGCTTCTGAGACCTCCTCTAAACAAAGAGGTAGATCACACATGTTTCTATCTGTCCCACTAATTTAATCACAGCCAGGCAGTGAGTTAAAAAAGCATGTAGCAAAATCAAGATCAAAAGATGAACTATACAACTTTTTATAAAAGTCAGTACAGAACAATGCAATTTCTTTAGAATTTTCTGATATTTAAACATTGATGTTTAATTTATTAATAGTTTTATAATTACAATTACGCTTTTCAAGTAAAAAAAAGTAAGATGAGTTTTGCTCACCATGCTTTAACCAGTGCTGCCTAGATCTGACAAATGCTCCTTAAGCCTTGGTTCGGTATATCACGTCTAGCTTATTCTGCAAATTAAACAATTCCACCTTTTCTTGATCAGATAAGGTTTCTACAGATTTTTTGAGAAAGGAGTATTTTTGAAATTGCATTATTTTTTTCAGACCTCTTTTTCTTTGCTAAATCCCTGCCATATTTAAAAAAATTCCCACCTCAAATTTAAATAATTCATAAAACATTTTTCTTTAGTGGCTTTATCTATATATTTTGAAATTAAAGTTTTAAAACTTGATCAAACAAAGTCATGCTTCAAATGTAAATTATTAAGTTTCCAAAATGACACTCTATAATTATAATCCTGAGTAAGAGACAAATTAATATATATGGCTTTATGATCAGTAAGAGGGGTCACTAATATATTTACGGGTGAGTTATCAATAAACTGTTTGGAAACTAACCAAAAATCAATACGTGACTGTTAAAAACCTAATTTATTTTGCCATGTATATGATATTGTCGAAGGAAATTTTTTTTCCTCCATATGTCTACAAGTTCAAAGCGCTCCATGAATGCCTTTAAATAATTTCCTGAAGACAAAAGACGGGGTGGCTATCTATAAAGTGAGTTGTCAAGGAAAGTATTAAAGTCACCCCCCATTACTATTAAGGCATCAGAATATTTATCTAGCCAAACTTATCTTCAACACAATCTGAAAGAGCTTCATTTTCAGATTTTAAATTATAACCATAGAAGTTAAGCTAAATAATCTTAGGACTTTGTAAAGTGACCTGTAGAATCCGACTTATTGTGCAAAATAGAACCGGAAAAATTATTTTGAAATGTGCAAACGCCTGCTGAATGTTCTGAACCATGTGAAGTCCAGAGATTATTGCTCCACTGCGATCTCCAAAAGTTTACATCATGAGAAGTGGAATGAGATTCTTGAAAAAACAAAACAAAATCGGTTTTAAAAGTTTTAGTGAACAAAATTAGTGCCTTGTGTTTAACACTGCACCTTAGGCCCCTGGCATTTAATGAAACAATAGATAATGACATCTTAAACTCTGAACAAGAAAAAGATCAACCAGCTGAATAATGTTCCACGTAGTCAGCAAACAAATAAAAATGTGAAAAAGTAATAAATAAAATAACATTCAAAAAGACCCAGTAAACAACCAACCTTCACTTACTTAAGGAAATTTAAATATAACAAAATTATTGAAATATAACAAAAATAAAGGGTTGCTTAATAACTTGTAACAGTAGTGAATTCAACCTAAATCTAAAGCCATAGTATAACTCCATTACGTTCCCTCAACATTCTCTTCTTACGCAGATTTTGTTATGGAAGGTGGAAACACCTCCCTCCCTTCAATAAAAGCACGACCTCCCACAAAGTACGTTTTTTTACCATCTTTGCGAGCACTATCAATCATTGGCCAAAACAAATGTCTTTTATCACGATCAATCTGACAGAGGTCTTTCGAGAATCTGAGTCTGTTGTCTTACAGAAATGCCAACTTTTTAGCCGCTTTCCAAACTGCACCACGAAGAGCCCAAGAGATGAACTTCATGATGATCACTCTGGAAAACTTCTGCTCCTTTCTTTTGGGACCCATGCAATATGCTGCCTCTATACCATCCAAAAGGGTGGATATCACCTCTGATATCACAGCTTGGCAGATTTTTATGACTTCCCTCTGAATGTCCTCTACTTCTAACTCTTGAACATTGCGTAGTTTGAGGTTCCATCGCCTAGTGTATGCCTCCAGATCATGCACACTTTAATCAATAAGATCGACCAAAGTATTACATTTCTGCACATTTTGTTCCATATCAGACATGTTTTCTTTAAGCATCATAATTTCAGCACAGCTTGAGTTGGTTTTCTTTTCTAATTCCTCCAACCTAGCGCCAAGTTTTTTTTCAGTCCAATCCACCAGATCGTTAATAAGTTGAGAGAGCGTTGCAATGATATTCTCACTATCCATAGTAGCAACTGCATGTTTTCTGTCTTTTTTTGGAGCAAGAGACTCTCTGGAAGTGACAGGCAATCGAGGAAAGTTCTCATCGTTCAGGGAAAATCAACTGTTAAACATAATCATGACAGCCGTCCATCAGTACATTAGCAGCAGAAAAAGAGGAGTTAGCATTTGTGTTAGATCCCTTTCTTTTGCCTTACAGACATATTTCCAGTTATAATAAAACAACACTTAACTGAAGTACGTAACATAAAACTAGGTCTTACAAAACATAAAATGCTATTTCACGAACAAATTAACATTTGGCTAGCCGAGCTACTGTAATTAAAGCATATCCACTCAAGGCACCATCTTCCCCGCTTCTCCCCTTCTCCCCTGATTGATTCTGCTAATTGGTTTGAACTGTTTTCTATGTCAAAGTTAAAAAAATATATATATATAGCAGTTGACAATGACATTTAATTTTAAACATTTTATAAAAAATATAGAAATTCATCACACTACAATCACACTGAAATCTAAAGTCACATTTAGGAGACTTTAAAAAGTTTCAATTCTAAAAAATGAATTTTCTCATTTGTGAGATATGAAACTGTCTATCTCCATGAAGTCTTGTTTTCTGACCTTTATTTTTCATTCGCTGTATAATAATGGATATGATATCGGATTTATGACTCTTCCTTGACCTTGCAAGACCACATTTGAGCACTGACCTTTGGATTTGCTAACCTCACCTTCCAGGTTTTTTTTTTTTGGAAAACAGTCTCTTATTCTTACCAAGGCTCAATTTGTTTCACCAAAAAAACCTATCTGCATTAATATATATTTTTTAACATATTTCCATGATAGCTAAGCTGAATTTTTAAACTGGTTTTCAGAGTTGCATGATCCTTCAGAGATCAAGAAAATTTTATTTTTATTTTTTAAAGGGCACCTAGTTTACTCCTTTTTCTAGATTTAGTAATTAAGTATTTAGCGTCCCCAGAATGTTTCTGTAAAGTTTCAGCTCAAAACACCCATCAGATTATTTACTATAGCTTTCACTAGTTTGCATTTTATAGCTCTCAACAGCTTTTTGCTGTTTTTACTGGGCCTTTAAAGGGCACCTATTTTACCCCTTTTTTTAAATGTAATATTAATATTATGGTTCTTCTGAGTGTGTTTAGGTTCAGTTCAAAACACAATTCAGATTTTTTTATTATAATGTGTTAAAAAGTGCAATTTTGGGGGCGTGTACACAGTTTGCTGTTTTAGGGGTGTGTTGCTTCACATAAAAATTAGTTTCGACTTCCAGCCCAACTTAACAAGGGGGCTGAGCCAAGAGCTCCCCCGCTTTGTGTATTGCAATAGTAAGGGCAGACAGAGAGAAGTGAGTGAGAGGACCAGCATTCAGCTGTACATGTACGACTCAGACACAGACTAAGCAGAGAGTACAAAATCATTTGTGTCTTTGTATAGTTTTACAGCCAACTGTGTGCTAGTTTAAAGCTCCGAGCTTGTAGCCTACACCAAGACTAATAAAGCACACTGAATTAACTTTGACTGAAGGGCATCACACCGGATGCACCGCGACACGGCGCCCACATGACAGTTGAAAGTATCGCACACTTGCGGCGCCGGTGCGTGTCCCCTGATATAAACTTATGTTTAGAATTCAGAAATGCATGCCGCTGCGTGGCGCGACGCTGCTAGGCGCCAAGCGGCGCTTCTGGTGTACAACCTGCTTGAGGCTATAACTAAAGGGTGTCATACACCGGATGCGTCGCTCAGAGCCACGACGCTACACACCAGACGCGCACATTCGCATGTTATTTAAAATGAAACTATTCAGATAACGATCTGTGGCGCGGCAAAAATATGAACAGTGTCCTGAGCAGGGCCAGCGCATCCATAGAGGCGACCTAGGCGGCAGAATAGTGAGCAAACCCCCCTGTCTTCACTTTCATCCGCGAAAACGCGAAATGCATGGCGCTGCGCGTCGTTAGTTCGTTATTTCCAATGGAGGAACGAGCACGTGAGGCAGCGCACATGTACTTTTCAGCTGCTACTAGTTAGGATGACAGGGAGCTTCTGTGACCGTGGGAAATGCAAACCACTGAAGTTTAAGGAAGACACAATGAAAAGTAAACATGTATGCAAACCCACCAAAACTCACAAACACTTGCGGCGAGGAGAGCGATAACGTGGTGAATGTTGAGCCCAATGAGCCTTACATCTAAAAATAGAGCAAGGGTGTTTCATTGGTGACGTCGCTTTGACTCACACTCTGAAAATGGCGGACGTGAAACAACATACTGAGGATATGGTAATGCACACCTGTCAATCAATATTGGTGGGTGGAGGGACCGCACTCCTACGTCAAGTTGCGGTCGATCTCAAAACTGCTCCAATTGGTCCACTGTTTTTATGTTGTTAAATTGAAAAAAAAAAAGGACTGAGTGTGTTTATATCATCCCAATATGACGGTCTATACACTATACCTACACATATGTCTGTCCAAACAGCTTGAAAAGTAGATTTTTCACCATAGGTGCCCTTTAAGGCTAGTCCTCCCCGCCCACCGTTCCCACGTGCCTGTCAGCGTGCCTCGGTCTCCGCCCTCGGCTGCTTCAGACAACTGACAGACATAAAAGAAGCAGATCTCGCGTAACGTTTGTGAGAAATACTACAGTAATAACTTTCCCAATGAGTATTTGATGCATTTGTTGTGGAGCTGCAACAATGAGTCACACACAATGTCGTTACAAAGACACAGACGGAGACACACACAGCACAGACACACACACATACAGCGCGCGCGTTTAGCTTTGCACGCAAATGTGACAGGATACAGGTTAATATCCACTGCTGCATGGATATCTGTTACGTTAATGTACAAAATAAACCTGATTTAACGTCCACAAACCGGGATTGAAGCGTCTTGTATAATTGTTCTGACACGCGGCTGTGGTGATGAAGTAAATCTGAAGTAAATCGCTGTAATTCATTACACACATGCACTGTTTTAAAACATTTTAAACTTGTAAAACTCACACGATCACATTTGATGATGATCGATGATCCTAGCAAACTGAACAGACCTTTTATTTACAGTTGCTTTGCGCACATCCTGTCTTGTTGATATGATTATACACGTTACTACGGAGACATGTTAATACGCAGCAGTCAATCAACTTAAAATAACCATGAAATGGAAGAGGTTGTTTTATTTATTTTTCCTCGTATGTCTTGTTGAAAAGTAAAATAATGTGGGTCAGGATTTGGTTTTGTTTATTGGAAATTGATTAGATACTGTACTTCTTGTTTGTTATTGCTGTCATTTCTTTTAAGCAACAGGTTGCTATATTATCAAGACAATAAACATTATAAAAAAAAAGATGCTACAAGGAGGAAAAGTTACTTTGGATTAAGTCAGGTGGATAAAAAAAAATGAATTGTAATTTAATGGTAATGTGATCATATTTTAATGGTTGTGACCGCCATACATACTGTGGCCTGGAGGCTTCGGCTTGATCCGTCTGGAGCTTTTCACCTCCCTCCACCTCCATGGTGCAGTACACAATTCGGTTAGGAGCAACGGATTTCAGCCCCTGAACCTCTATGATCACAATCTAAACAAAAAGACCATATGATAAGACTTGGTCTGACATTTGAAAAGCAAATAATTATTTTTAAGAGCTGGGCAAAAATCACCTATGATTAATCGCATACAAAATAAAAGTTTGTCTTGACATCATTTAAGTGTGTGTACTGTGTATATATTTATATATAAACAGGCATGCATATATTTGAGATGTTTATTTATGTTTAGATATAAAATATGTGTACATGATACAAATGATATATACATTTAACATTCTATGAAACAAAACTGTTTAGTATGGTTTTGTTTCTTTGTATGTGTATCACATACAGTATGCAGTATATAATACACACACATGTAATGTAATGTGTATTTATATAGCAAATTTATTGTGTATGGCCATATACTCAAAGCACTTTACAATCATGAGGGGGGTCTCTCCACACCACCACCAGTGTGCAGCATCCATTTGGATGATGCGACGGCAGCCACAGGACAACAGCGCCAGCATGGTCACCACACATCAGGTATAGACGTAGTGGAGAGACAGTAATAAAGCCAATTCGGTGGATGGGGATGATTGGGGGGCCATGATCGGCAAAGGCTGATAGTGGAAATTTGGCCAAGACACAAGATTGTTTTGACATACAGTTAAAGTCAGAATTATTAGCCCCCCTGAATTATTAGCCCCCTGTTTATTTTTTCCCCAATTTCTGTTTAATGGAGAGAACATTTTTTTCAATATTTCTAAACATAATAGTTTTAATAACTCATTTCTAATAACGGATTTTTTTTATCTTTGCCATGATGACAGTAAATAATATTTTACTAGATATTTTTCAAGACACTTCTATACAGCTTAAAGTGACATTTAAAGGCTTAACAAGGTTAATTACGTTAACTAGGCAGGTTAGGGTAATTAGGCAAGTTATTGTATAATTCTGTAGACTATCGAACAAATGCTTATTGCTTTTATTCTAGCAGAAAATAAAACAAATAAGACTTTCTCCAGAAGAAAACAATATTATCAGACATACTGTGAAAATTTCCTTGCTCTGTTAAGCATAATTTAGGAAATATTTTTAAAAAATTCTGACTTTAACTGTATATTATGTCAAAACAAACTTGTATTTTTGATGCGATTAAGCTTTGTCCACTACTAATAACTTTGTTTAAAATGTAGTTGTGCAAGAAGTGACTATTGACCATTTGCAAAGACCCACTTACCATTAGTTACTGTTGCTATATCAGACAAACAATGCAGTTATCACACTATACATGTTCCAAGCAAAGAGGAAACAAGATGAAAGACATCTTAAACAAGATCTCGGATATTAAATTGGGTCATTCTGTCACTTTTTTAACAAACTTAATCCAATACTGTTTCGCGACTATATAATGCATCATTACTGTAAAGCCTTAGTATAAGTGTATTTTCATATGAATAAAAAACATAAAAAAAACATCACCTTATTTTATTTCAGCTGAAGAACATTGTAAACACATACAGTATACTACCTGACACTTGCCTCCAAATCATAGTTCCTAAAATCAAAGAAGGTGCTCAAGAATAGAATCAAGGTGCTCCAGGATTGGCCAGCTCAGTTACCAGACATGAACATTATTGAGCATGTCTGGGATAAGATATAGGAAGATAATCTAGAGGCCTTTGCCTTTCATATAACCCACTTCTGATACCAAATGATCAACTGTTGCTCCTTATTTGTTATTCCTAAAACTTCAATAGGCGACAAGACTTTCTGAATTTCAAAAAGAAATTCAGAAAATGTCTAATTCCACGTTAATAAAATGCTTAAACTAGGTCTGCAATTGGGATACATGTACAAAATGAATGACCAATGTGATGGTGTCTGTAAAGATGGAATGGTTATTAATCTCTACCTCTAAAGAAAATGACAGCACTACGTCAGATTTGGAGAGAGGTAAGTCGTTCTCGTCACCGATGTCCAGGAAGCTGTTCATGGGTGTGAGTTTGGGCTTGACTTTGGGCTTGAAGTCTTTGGCCACAGGCTGGCTTTCTAGGTTAGCCATTAGCAGGTTAACAGATGACCTGAGCTCCTCAACGTACATCATCTCCATGTCTTTGGAAATAAACTTTGGGAATTTCCTCTCCTATTGGACACAGGGAAAACAGAACACTGTTACATTCACTTTTACATGTACAGTTCACTTGTCCTACTATTTCATTCACAATAAATAATTGCCTATATAGCATATGACAATTGACCACAAACCAGTCATAAGGGTTGATGTTTGAATTTAAGATTTATACATCAAACAAAAGCGGAGTAAATTTTACAATTTGGCCGAGATTGAATTATTAAAAAAATTTGGAAACTGAGGGTAAAAAAAAAAAAGTAAATATTGAGAAATCTTGAATTTATAAAATTGTCCACAATAAAGTTCTTAGAAATGTATAGTACTACTCAAAAACGTAGGTTTATTTCAATACATTAAAAGACTTTTGCTAAATATCTTTATGGAACATGGTCCTATTATATAAAAAAACAACAACCACAAAAAATAATAACCCATACAAATTTTGTCAGCAAAAAACAACTATGTAACATATTTATTAGATTTTTTTTAAATAACTTTATTAATAAATAAATAAATAAATATTATTTTTTTAAATAATGCATTAATGAATCATGCCTAATTAGTTGACAATATGCTAAAATCAAAATAGTTTTTTTTATTTGTTTTGTCATTATAACAGATTTACAATATGAGTTAATCCACAACATTCTAACATGAAATAAATGCTCAAAAAGCTTTTGAATGTTTGGAAAAAAACTATTATTCAATAAAACATGTACAACTAAAGTCTTCCAATTTATTTATTTATTTATTTATTTATTTATTTATTTATTTATTTATTTATTTATTTATTTATTT
>CAIGQZ010032151.1:699278-711123 GCA_903798205.1 Danio tinwini
TCTGTCTGTCTGTCTGTCTGTCTGTCTGTCTGTCTGTCTGTCTGTCTGTCTGTCTGTCTGTCTGTCTGTCTGTCTGTCTGTCTGTCAGAAAAATGCCAAAAAGAGCCAGTTCATTACCAGCTATGTGTCCTTGAATCATGACTTTCCTCTGTGAAGGATACACTGATGTAAATGTTGTAAACTAAGCCCATCTTATAAGATATATCTTAAAGGTGCAATGTAAGTATGTAAGGTTTTGTCTCTTCTAAAGCAAAAAAATACCATAATATGTGTGCAGATATTTAAGAAACATCCTAAGTGAACATACTTGTTTAACTGAAAAACAATGCTGAAGTCAGATATTCTGCTTTAAAAAAATTTTTTTCTATGCCGGAACACTGTCTTTGTTTAGCCAATTATAATTTAGCACCCCGGGTTGCCTTGTTGGAAAACTGCGTATATCATTCATTCATACAGAAAGGCTCTGAAAGCATGCGTCCGTGACCGAAAATGCGACAGATTCAGTTCCACATGAGGTTATTAATTAGCAAATTATATAAATATTACAAATGTTAACATTAGGTGAGCAGGTTACATTGTAACCGCGTATCCTAACAACACGCTTTGTGACGAGATATGCAGTCATGAGCAATTTGGCTGTTTGCATCAGACGAAACACGACAGAAATTTAAATACAGCCTTTCAGAAGCACAGAATGTGCACTCACTCACGAAACTGTAAGGTTTAGAATCTATTTAATACATGTTAACCCCCTTTAACATCATTAAATGTAGATGCTGAATCAATCATATGTGTTTAGTTCTAAAGTTTAATTTCAAACGGTTTATTGTATTTTCAAGATCTGAGGTGAACTATCTGCTGCTGCTTTCAGTATATGGCAATAAATGTCATGTAAAATGGCATTCAAACTTACATTGTTAGCATTTATCTCTGAATAAAGCACACAAGGTTTACCTGAGGTGATCACAGTCATAGGTTTCTGTTGTTCAGCTGTGAGAAATAGAAGCCGTTTCTAATATATTAATTTGAGGTGTCGGTTAGGACAAAAACTCCTTTTAATATGGAAAATATTCCCTCTATCGTGTGTCGTTGCTTTTATTTAGAACACAGTTTAAATCACTCGCTTCTGTACTTAAACTGGCAACCCGCGCTTGTGTTTATTTTGATCCAGGGGTGCAATACCTAGTTCAACCACTGGTTGTCAAACTTACATACTGCACCTTTAAGTTAAAATAAAAGTTAAACACATATACTGTAATTAAAAAAGTTGCACCTCTCAATCTGCAAAAAATACAAACCATGTTCATGCAGTCACAATTTTGACAAACCATGTGTATGCATTTTCATTGTAAAGACAGAAACAGGTGAACATTTCTTACTCTGGCTATTTTCTCAGCCAACTGCAGTCGCCCGTCCAGCTCTCTACGGATTTGTGCTGCCTGCTCGTCCACATTGTCCAGCTGCATGGGAAACACAAGACAAAGCTTATCTATTTGACATTGTTAGTAAACCCATTGACTGCAGGTAGATCTGAGTAGATCAAAGCTGACCGTGGTGAAAAGACAGAAAAGACGGGCTTAATATCTGTCACGATTATTCATGTAATCTCTTTTGAGCCTCATGAAGCAGCAATGGCACTTGGACGGGCCATACTGAGAGGATATGAGATCATAAAAAATGTTTAATGTCTTTATCTGTTCGCTGAGCGGCTCTGGCATGTTCTCAAATTAAGCGTTTTTGGAGTGTGAAACACACACACAGACACACACACACACAGACACACACACACACACACACACACACAAAGTGACACACAAACACACCCACACAGCTCCGCTGGCATGTTGTCAAGACAGGGTTTCCTCTCCATGAGTGGGAAATCTCTGTGTATCACACACACAAACACACAGATAGATACACACACACACCACCCCCTCTATAGCACTGTTTCCACTTGATAAGCTCCTCTCCCTGCGGCAGCAGTAGGGTGGACTCCTCTCTCCTATTCCATGCTGCGCTATTACTGTGCCATATACTAGTTCACTCGGAAAGTTTTTGTTTTTTTAATTAAGTGGTGCTTACTGAAACTCATGTTTAGTGATGTAAATAACCATTCCTACAAATTAGTGCTGCAGATTCACAGATGTTAATTCATGTTATGCTGGGACAACCAATTAATGTCTATTGTTAGGCATAAACTAATAATATTTCACACAATGATTGTGAAAATAAGTCCATGTTTGCACCAGTGTGTTTTAGTTTTTAAACAGCGTTTTAGATTGAAAATGATCCACGTCCACACTGGCGTTTCCCCTAGCCTTTCTGAAAAGATCTCCATCCACACTATACCACTGACAACGCACATTGCTTGACCACACACACACTCTAACATGCACTGCAGTGTATGCGGAGGTCTGAGCTCCAGACAGTCAGCAGGTGCTTTGTGCACAGCTCCCAATGTGAGAGTAGCGAACGTCAGACAGTTCACCAAGGATCTACCGCTGGATCTCATCTCACTATAGTTGTTAAACGTGATATTTAATTCATCTTGTCTTTATCTAATGACTCTTTGGTCTTTTGAATCTTTCTTGTTCTCAGGTAACGTGTTTTGGCTGAGTGCAAAGATAAGTTAATATATGAATTTATGTTACCACCTACACTGATTCTGTACATTTGACTGATTGCTTGCCTTTATTTCCTATAATGTATGAACTTACTGTACATTATACTTTTATAATGGCCATTATTGACTATTAAAACTGATATTCAGCAAAAGAGACAGGGTAGGTTTCATATTTTTTAATGAAAATAAAAGGATGCAGTTAAGTTATCCGTTTTGTTATAAATATGCATACAGTGAAGATGACGGTCATATAAATATGCAGCTACACGACGCCTCAACATTTTTGGTGTCATTTAAGTTGTTAATATCAAAATGAAAATAGGCAGTTCCTTATATCATGTTTTCATTTTTTTGTAAAGTTAGTGAAACAGCGTAGTCAGGCTAATGTAAATGACATTATAAAGTACAGTTCCCTTTGAAGATTTACCCGCCGTGTTCTTGGGTGTTTGTTTTCCATATCAAACTTGTGAAGTCTGAACTCACAAGGAAAGGATAAACTTTGTGTACTTAACATTGAGAAAAAGCCCCAATCAGATCTTGTTTACCCCATCCACACTGACACAGAGCAGCAGCGTTTTAAAACAAAAACGGCCTCTTCAGCATTTCCAGGGCTCGAAAACTCTGGGGTAATGTGGACAGAAGGAGTAACCGTAGCAAAACTTATGCGTTTTAAAAGTAAAACGTATTAGTGTAAGCGGGGCCTAAGTTTGCCGTTTCTGAACAGACTGACTCTCAGAAAAAAAGGTACATGCTGGTACAAATAATGTTCCTTAAGGAACTGTTTTGTATCTTTGTAAAAAGTTTAACCTTATATAGTACAGAAAAGACCTCTTATGATACTGTTCTGTAACGTTTATGGTACAATTGAAATGAAGGTACACAATTGTTCCCCTTCGGGAGGGGAACTTCTATGCTATATGGAAACTTCCACTATGGGGATTTCGTTCAGAAAGCCAATCATCTGAAAGAGTATGTAAATGGGCCAATGAAATGCCAATGAGTTGGCAGCTTCAGCTTGCGCACCTGATGCTCGTTGCAATCAATTTGCTATAAGAGCACAGCACGTGCAAAGCCAAGCATCATTTTCACTTCAGAGACTTTAACAGCCTTCTGAGAGAGTCAATGAAGGTTCCTCCAGTTGAGTTTCAGAGAGAGAGAATGAGAGCGATCTCCTGGTCCAGAGTGTGTGAGCTGGGTTTCTCCCTTGCCTGGCGTCCTTTGGGTCCGGTCCTCCAGAGCGGTATGTATTGATGCGAATTTGCTAAAAGAGCAACACGGTCGTGCAGCGCGTCTTTTTCAAGAGGTCGCTCCGACTGTGCTTTCTGCATGCGGTGGTTTCCTGTCCTCGGATGATGGGCACGAGCACTGCGTTTCATGTCTGCGGGTCCAGCATGTTAATGCAGTGCTCGCGGGCAGTGCATGCCATAACTCGATGGCATGTCTGTTGCGCAGTTAAGATCGCTTTTAGCTCTTGCAAAAGGGCCACCCACCCCAGTTGTCCCCCGCTCTGCGGTGGGTACTCGGGCAGATCTGAGGGGTACAGTGAGAGTAATTCTGCCGCCCTCGGGCTTGTGGACCTCTCGCTCCTCCACGCGCTCCATCCAAGCTTTGAGTGAGAGAAGTGCTTCATCCTCGGATGGCCGCCCTCTCACTTGATGACACCGAGGCTCAGATGTCCACCGCTGCATCGGAGGTTGGGCTGTCATGATCTGATGAAGGATTCCCCCCCCTCTGCTCCCTCCCCTCGGGAGCGAGCGCGGCGGCCGATCTTGAAACGTGCGACATGATAACTGTGCTTTCCCAGGCTGTTTCAACCGTGGGTCTGGAGATGGTTTATCCCCCAGCCCCGCGGCCGGACCGACTAGATGGGTGTATGTGGAGGATTAAAAGGCAAGACCTTCTAGCCTCTCATCTCTTTCTTCCCAGAAGTGCACAGTGGGCTCACGCAGTCTTGAGGGCACCTTTCTCTGCCTGATCTGCGTGTGCCTCTGCCTCACCACCCTTGATGGTGGAGCAGCCAGGGAGTACGCGTCAATTCCCCAGATTGAGAGTGCCAACACAGGTCCGCGTGGTACCTCCTTCTGCTGGAATCAGCCTCATATCCTGTCCAAGGCGTGTTGGTCTTCTGCCTCCTGAGCCATAGCCCACACAGCCGCGGGCCAGGCTGCTTCCACCCTGCACGCCAGGGTCCATGCGCGTGCGCTGGCCCAGCTGCACGAGGGTGGTTCCGACCCAGACTTGTTATAAGCCCCACACAGCACCCGATTGAGCTCCACGGACCTCAAGTCCACTGCGTGTGCCCCGGGAAGGACGATGGCCACATTAGTGGTCCAGGAGCGCCATTTCGGGCTAACCCTGGCAAAAATATGCACGGAGTCGACAAAGTTCACTTTTTTTGACTCCCCCATATACCAGTCTGGCCTGTTCGACGACACCGTTGGTGGATTTACCCAGCAATTCATGGCGGTGCAGTCGGATAGAATGGACCATCCATCGGCGGGGATGTATGTCTGGGACGCGATGAAAAGCCCTCCAGCTCGCAGAATCGGCACACTTCGCCAGTGGCTCACGAGGTCTGGGAGGATGGTCTCCTTTCTCTCAGACCTCCAGCCCTCCTCTCCGGAGTCTGGGTGTAAGGGGAGTGAATCTCTCGCCTCTAGCTGTACCGCGGGACCCCAGCGCTCGCCAGATCAGCACTCCCACTCCGCGCTGCCACACTGTTGGTACGTCAGCGATCGTAGCGATGCAGTCATTAGCGAGAGCTGTGCCTGCCTGGTTAGCGCGGGCCAGCCCTTCGCGTTGGCTCATACGCACGATCAGACTCGGCTACGCAATTAAATTGGCAAACAGCCTCCCAAATTCACTGGGGTGTTTCTCACCAGGGTCAGCCCTGTGCCCGCCCCTGTCTTGCGAGAGAAGATTGCTGTCCTCATGGCGAAGAATGCAATCTAACCGATCCCTCCAGCCGAGATGGAGAGCGAGTTTACAGCCTGTACTTCATCATACCTTAAAGAGCGGTGGGCTATGGCCAATCCTAAATCTGCGCATTTTGAACCTCTGTCTGCACAAGCTGCCGTTCAAAATGCTTATGCAGACGCACATCCTCCGGTGCGTTCGTCCTCGGGATTGGTCTGCAGCGATAGACCTGAAGGACGCGTACTTCATGTCGCCATACTCCACGTCACTGTCAGTTTCTGCAGTCTGCGTTAGGGTCGAGCCTGGCAGTACAAGTCCTCCCCTTCAGGTTCTCTCTGTCTCCGCTGGTCTTCACCAAGCTCGCGGAGGGTGCCCTAGCGCCCCTTCGGCTCGCGGGCATCCGCATACTCAATTATCTCGGTGACTGGCTGATTTTAGCCCTCTCTCGGGAGCAATTGATTATGCACAGAGACAAGGTGCTCCAGCACCTCCACCTATTGGGGTTTCAGGTCAACCGAGAAAAGAGCAAACTCGCCCCCGTGCAGAGGATCTCTTTTCTTGGGTTGGAGCTGGACTCGGTCACCATGACAGCGCGCCTCTCCGGAGAGCGCGCGCCGCTATTGCTGAACGGTCTGAGAGAGTTTGACAGCAAATAGTGGTTCCACTGAAATCTTTCAGAGGCTCCTGGGGCATATGGCATTTGCAGCCACTGTCACGCCGCTCGGATTGCTCCATATGTGACCACTTCAGCACTGGCTTCACGATCGAGTCCCCAGACGCGCATGGAACACGGCACACAGCGAGTGATTGTCACTACGCTGTGTTGCTGCTCCCTCAACCCCTGGAACGATCCCTCGTTCCTACAGGCCTGAGTGCCTCTAGGACAGTTGTCCAGAAATATTGTTGTTTTGACAGATGCTTCCAGCACGGGCTGGGGGGCCGTGTGTTGCGGGCATGCAGCCGCGGGCCTGTGGAAAGGAACCCAGTTGCATTGGCATATCAAACGCCTAGAGCTGTTGGCAGTGTTCCTCTCTTTCCGCCGTTTTACCGGTGCTGGAGCGACAACACGTGCTGGTCAGGACGGACAGTACGGCGGCGGTGGCGTATATCAACCGCATGGGGGTATCCGCTCTCGCCGCATGTCTCAGCTTGCTCGCCGTCTGCTCTCCCGGAGTCATACGGCACAATTGCTGCATTCCATTTTTCCAAACCGAGCTCAACAGTGCAGCCCATTCGCTCTCATGGCAGTTTCGCCAGGGAAAATGGAGACTCCACCCCCAACTGGCCAGCTGTTATGGGCTGCGCCTTTCTCTCTCTAACTCAGAGATTTGTGCGCTCTCGCTTGAGTTCCCCACTTGGCGAACCCTGCTAAGTCCACTGTCTACACAGCTGGCCCCGGGGTGTGTGTAATACGCATTTCTCCAGTGAGCCTACTCGCACAGATACTGTGTAAAGTCAGGGAGGTCGAGGAACAGCTCTTATATTGTGCCTCTCTGGCCCAATCGGACCTGCTTTCTACTCTCCTCGTGATGGCCCATCCCTGGCACATCCCCTGGAAACAGGGGACAGGCACTGTTTGGCACCTGCACCCAGATCTATGCCTCACGTACGGTTTAAAGATGGAGCGCGGAGGACTTAGGTGACCTACCGATTAGGTGGTTAACACTGTTACTCAGGCTGAGCACCCTCTACGAGTCATGCCCACACCCTGAAGTGGAGTCTATTCACTGTGTGGTTACCTTTTCCCCCAAAGAAGGAAACCCTGAACATGCCAGATCAGAGTGATGCTATCCTCCGTCAGTTGACTGGAGCTAAGGCTGTCCCCTCCGCTCTGAGGAGTTGGCGTTACGATCATCCCCGCTCTAAGGATGTGGCGATGGCGGTGCGCTGGGAAGTATCGTTTCATCATCCAGTTCCCAGAGGCACGAGACTGGATATTAATTATTCCTGTTTCCCTCTCATACCCACTTGGAGATCTCTCTTAGGAGAGGTCTGCTCAATCACTCGACTCAGTATCTTAAGATTTCTGTCCAGGTAGACAGCTCTGCTGGTCGCGTTCGCATAGACCAAATGGGTGGGTATCTGGAGGCATTTTCAGTCAGCAAAATGTGCCAGCGTGTTGGGCCGGCCCACTCTCACGCTTACCTGAGGCCCCCACCCACCTAGGTGCTCTAGGTTCCTACAGCATTCTTTCAGCTACGTAGTGAACCTGCAAGCGCTGCCCACGGAGGAGGCAGACCCAGCCCCTTTATTTGCTGCGTCCTTCACGCTTTGCGTATTATACGGACCGTACTCAGCTCTTTTATCTGTTACAGTGATTGGCAGAAGGGAAGTGCCGTATCCAAACAGAGGTTGAAACATACCCACTGAACAGTAAATGCCATCTCCCTCGCTCATATGAGCCAGGGCGAGCCGTGTCCCCCAGGAGTGAGAGCGCGCTCCTCGAAGCGCGCATCCTTTTGGGCGTTAGCACGCTGCGCCTCTCTAACAGACACTGTAGAGCTGCGGGCAGGGCGACACCTATTGCAAGATTTGTTCATCTTGAGGGGAGCCGATTTCCTCACGCGGTGAATGAGAAATTTGGTTAGGTGTTGTAAAACGCTTGCTGCGCCATTCTCTCTAACACGGAGATATGTGCGCTTTTTCGTTCTGTCTTCCCTCAAACGCTGAAAAGGCTTTTATTCTGATGTTATCCTTCTGTTGTTCGCACATGTAAAAAAATAAACCCTTCAAAAGATGTTTTCAAGGGTCAAGTACTGTTAATGAAAACAAACACTTTTTTATTAGGAAAGTTGTCTGAGGTGTTTTGTTAAGCATATTTTTTGTAATATTATTGTTAATATTTAGGGACCGAGCACCGGAACGGTGTGTAGGCCCTATTGGAATTGCTCTGTTTACTCTTCTTCTTCTTCCACGGATTATATCGCGATTTTGAGGGGCTAAACATGCCCAAAAAACTCACGAAACTTTGCACACGCCCCAGAAGTGGCAAAAATTTACGTTTGTTATAGGTTTCGGAAGTGGGCGTGGCAAAATGCCACCTATGCACTTGTGATGGACTAGCCCCTGAGCTACAAATCACCCACACGCACGAAAATTGGCACACACCTCAAACATGCCAAACCATACAAAAAAAGTCTCTTGGAGTGAAGTCTCAAACCCAACAGGAAGTCGGATATTTTTGACTTCATGCGGCGAAAAAGTGGCGTTTTTGCCATTTCCAGGCGTTGTATTTTAATGAACTCCTCCTAGGGATTTTATCCGATCAACACCAAAATTGGGTTTTGTCATCTAAAGGCCTTGGTGATGTTAAATTGTGAATCTTTAGAGATTTCGGCAATGGGCTTGTCCATGGCGACCTCGCAAACTTTGACGATTAGCCATGAAACAGGAAGTTGCTATAACTCAGGCATGCATTATCCGATCTGCCTCAAAATTAACACGTATGATAACCATCCTGACCTGAGCACGTTTACATGCCAATATCCAGTTACTGTTATAGCACCACTTGGTGGCAACAGGAAGTGATGTGTTTTACAGCATAACAAACCCCTTTCACAAATTTTATTGTATCAGCACCAAATTTGAGTGGTGTTATCTGAAAGCTCTAGCGATGATATATTGTGAAGATCTAGAGTTTTCACCGAGGGGCGTGTCCGTGGCGGACTGACAAACATCAACGCTTCGCCATGGAACAGGAAGTACTTATATCTTAGATCAGCCCGAAACTTCACATGTTTGATAAGTCTTGTCCTGAAGCCATCTACATGCCAATATTGAGTCACAGTCATGGCGCCACCTGCTGACAAAAGGTAGTTTGGCTTATAACTCATTCACACAATGTCCGATCAGCCCGAAACTTCACATGTTTGATAAGAGTCCTCTCCTGAAGCCATCTACATGCCAATATTGAGTCACAGTCATAGCGCCACCTGCTGGCAACAGGAAATTACTTATGACTCAGTCAAACAAAGTCTGATATGCCTGAAAATTCACAGGTTAGATGAGATCCCTCTTCTGAAGACATCTACATGCCAATATTGAGTCACAGTTATATCGCCACCTGCTGGCAACAGGAAATTACTTATAACTCAGTCAAACAAAGTCTGATATGCCTGAAAATTCACAGGTTAGATGAGATCCCTCTTCTGAAGACATCTACATGCCAATATTGAGTCACAATCATAGTGCCACCTGCTGACAGAAGGTAGTCTGGCTTATAACTGAGCGAAACAATGTCCGATCTGCCTGAAACTTCACATGGTTGATAAAATTCCTCTATTAAAGACATCTAATGCCAATATCCAGTTACAGTTATAGTGCCACCTGCTGGCAACAGGATATTACTTATAACTCAGCTAAACAATGTCCGATCTGCCTTGAAAATTCACGTTCGATAAGATTCCTCTCCTGAGGACATCTACATGCCAATATTGAGTGTTAGTCATAGCACCACCTGCTGACAGGAGGAAATTTGGCATAAATCAGTGATTTTTATATATCGGCTTAAATTAATATTGTTCGCTGTTCTCTGTCATCCTGAGGCCACCGGGCGGCGGTGAGCCCGGGGTGCGAGGTCCCTTTCATTGCTGCTTGCAACTTTAATTGGCTGTTGTTTTACTGTTTTCTTTTTTTTTTTAGAAAAATTATCAAACATTTATGTGCTGATGAACATTAAAAGATTAAATAGGCCTCAACACATCTATTTTACAGCCTGCTTATCATATAAGCTCAAAATTAATGATGAAAATGTGAATGCAAACAAAAGTTAATAAAAGCCTTATCACTTTAAACTAATAAATAAAATTACGCATATAGCCTAATAATACATTTTGGTGTCATTTTTTACAACCCTGTCCTCAGCTTCCAAAACAAATATATTAATTAATGTGCAAACTAGGTCTACAAGCTCAAAGGTTAAATCCTAAGGTGTACCAAGGGAAAATGCAACACAAACATATAATGTAAAAACTTAATGTGATGCAGTTTTATTTTTATTCCAGTTAGTTTTCTTACATTTAGTTTATCGTGTCAGCGCCAAGCTTATCTAAAGTTTATTAGTAACAATTATTGAGTAATGTTTTGTTAATAGTTTAGTTTTAATTACCTTTAAGGCTTTACATAGTCTAGCTCCTGTTTACCTAACCAACCTTTTGTCTTCATTTGAATCCAACTTGTTCTTTAAGATAACTCAGGGCTTCTGGTAGTAGCCAAAATAGCAAAGTCCACTAAAGGAGGTAGAGCATTTTCTTATATGGCTACTAAACTCAGGAATAGCCTTCCTGATAATGTCTCTCAGTTCAAAACTACATTTAAGACTTAAAAGACATAAAATATATTTTTAATATACACATTGCATCACATAACTGTAGGGTGTGGGAGTGTGCTGTATGCAGGTGAGTGGGCTTGACAAACCCTGTAGGACACACTCTCCCTGTCCTAATGCACCAGGCACTTTGTTAGAAATACTTCTATGTTTTATATGTTTGTTATTAGAAACAAATACATTTGATTAATAACTAATAAATCAAGATCATAGCGATTTCAAGTAACAATGTGACAAAAAAGATTTATCAAGGACTGTTGAAATCATTACATATAAACAGTTACATTATTAAAATGATTAAAATTGTTACACTCCTTATAACATTTAAAACATACAGTAGTAACATAATCTGCAGCCTATTACATTTCCAACGTTCTGTAAAAACGACCCATATCGCACTATAAACAATCTGCAACACCCTTTCAACCACGTAACAAATCTTAGCAACCAACAGTTTTAACTGGCACTTACTGTAGATAGATACCATAATCAATGAACTGTTCTGATTTCATTCGTTATACCCAAAACACTAAGAACGTGTAAGAACGGCACGTACCAATCTAATTTTAATAGGGGTCTGTTTAAATGAAGCAGTATGACAGTCTCTATAATGAGGCTGGGTAATGTCTGCCATGCTTTACTGAGCCGATCTCCTGCTCCCATCACATCAACGTTCATTATCAACTCATTCTATTAACATATGCAAATCCACAAATGCCTCCAAAAAAATCTCGCACAAGGAGCGTGTGGGAGAAAGCAGACCAGATGAAGGCCTCTTATCAGCCTGGTTAAATGTGGGAGGCCTTAATGATGTAGTTAACCATGTCTAGGCAGATGGAAAGAGGCCAGTTTGTGTTAAAGGAAATGCACCTCTGAAACAAACAGGATGTAATGAGAGCATTGCAGGAATGAAGAGTGCTGTTAAACATCCACTAATAATAATAATAATAATAATAATAATAATAATAATAATAATAATA
>CAIGQZ010032151.1:712907-741367 GCA_903798205.1 Danio tinwini
AATTAATTTATTTCCTCAAAATTCTACACACAATACCACATAATGACAATGTGAAAAAAGATTTTTTGAAATTGTTGCAAATTTATTTCAAATAAAAAACCTGAAAAATCATATAAGTATTCACAGCCTTTGCCATGAAGCTCTAAATTGAGCTCAAGTACATTCTGTTTCCACTGATCATTCTTAAGATGTTTCAGCAGCTTAACTGGAGTTCACCTGTGCTAAATTCAGTTTATTGGACATGATTTGAAAAGGCATACACCTGTCTATATAAGGTCCCAGGGTTGACAGTGTGTGTATTGACCTTATTCTTCAATGCGGAAGTGTGCTTGTTTTGCGATTGTTTTAGAACTTCTGATTCAGTTGCCTATGGGATAAATGACTAAGAATAATAAACGTCAGAAAACTGTCAAACTACTGACAAAGTAGAATAAGATAATAAGAAAATATCAGTTTGCAACATCAAGCAGCAAAACAAGCTGTTTTTACGTCTAAAAATGAATGGAAGTGAATAAGTGAATGAACCCGCTCGTCCACGGAGAATAAATGTACATATTTGATAATTTGATAATAGTCCAGCTGGCAACAGGACATTACATGATTTTGTCATGACAAACTCCTTCTAGAGATTTAATCAGATGAACATGAAATTTGATCAGTCTGATTTAAAGACATAAGTGATGGTTAATTGAGAAGATAATGAGTTTTCCTCAAATAATGTGCTTGTTGCGGTTTGACAATGTCAATGATTCACTATAAACCGTCCACATTCCAATATTCAGTTACTGTCATAGTGCCACCTGCTGGATGGAGAAAGTTTGGCACATATCAGTCATTTTGTCATAGTCTTGCAGTATATTTACCAGCTTAAATGCGTATCGCACACTGTTCTCTTCATCCTAAGGCCACCGGTCGGTGATGATCCAGGATGCGAGGACCCTTTTAATTCTGCTTGCAGCTCAAGTAGCAAGATTCCACTCTTCCTTGTGAAGCTAATACGGAAGTAACTGAAACCACAATTCATCAAAATTCTGCTAGGCCTGGCTCCATAATACAGCATGTTCCTATTAAGCCCAATGTTAAAATGGCCAACTTTACAGCGGAAAAAAGGTGTTTACAGTCTGTTACAAAAATGATTTTAGTGTATATAGCTAGTATTATACTTATGACAACTGTGAGGGGGGTAATTTTTTTTTATAGCTCATCTGTTTCATTTTATTAAGTCATATTAGGTCTGCATAATTAAGGGTGTGGCCACTTGAATGACAGATAGGTCTCGCTGGTCGCAGTCATGTCATTCCGGCTGATTAGCTGCTGAACTCATATTCATTGTATTTTTGTTTTGTTTTATGTGGTTTTACAATTGATTTTTGGAATTATTTCCTACAATTATCAAATAATATGGCATGCTGTGCACTTAATTGTGTCCCAAACCATTCAAGTGGCCTCCATTTCCTAGGTGAGTGCAATTCTTATATATTTATATACCATAAATGTATTTGTTTAATTCATGATTATTTATCATTCATAATTTTCTTTAGAAATTCTTTAGAACAATCTGAAAGATTGACAAGCTGTAGGCTATGGAACAGTCATCTAAACATTGGCATACAGTGTTATGCCTGGATTTCATAAATAGACTTACATTTACTAACACTATATTTGAAGTATTTGGAAGTAATTGTATTACTCCTGTATAAAAACACTACTAACATAAGTTAATAGTGACTCAATGTATTACAACAGTGTTTTTAAAAACTAAACACTTTATTGATATAGTATACAGCCAAGCACGTGGTCAGAATACAAACAGATCACAAGTAATGAAGTGTTAAGTGTTTCTCCCAAAGAAGCAACATGCTAACAGGTATCTGTAGCTCCGCCTCTTTGCCCTTTTTTGGTTACCCTTGGTCAGCGCAATGATGCACAAACAAAATGGCGATGGTTGGCCATGCCTACTTGTAGCTTTATTTGCGCTCTTCAGAAACCTGTGGGTGGCGTCACAGATACTACGTCCATATTTTTTACAGTCTATGTTGCAGCTTTTTAATTCTATATTTCTATATTTAATTCTATTTTTAATTTGATCATTTGTTTGCACTAATTCTGTTTTTAACACTCAACTTAACATGTTCCTGCTTTTATGCACAAGAACACTCTCATGTCCGAGTGAGTTTCTAGCTTTTACACAGCAAGCTTTGGAAATCGGTTATGATTGGCAGTTTGAAAGTTTAAAATGTCCCCAGCCGGCCAGATAATTCTGTCATGAATCGCTGGTTTTGACAGCCAAAATGACCACGTCAGCCATTTCCCAGCACGATGATGCAAACTGTGGCTAAATAAAGAATAATAAAACTGCCAAAACACAGACAATGTAATGGACATCCCACTGAAATATACCGGCAGTACAGCACAGTGGCTTTGTGTTCATAATGCATTAAAATTGCTTCATTGTGGCTTGCGTTGATGGGGAACGTACTCAAACACCTCCCCAGAGCAATTCACATATGCACACCAGATTCTTTTCTGTTGCCGTGTTACCAACTTGTTCGCATTTCTTTAGCTGCTCTATTTTGGTTAGTTTGGCAACAATTTCTATGACAACAAGCCTTAGGAGTGCCCTAATGAAAGACGTAACCAGCCTGAAGAGAAACATGCTGCTGTCACGCTCTAATCTGCCATGAGCTTTCTGTACCCCATCATCTAAATTAGCAAACCAATTAAAAAGGCAAGCACCCCCAGTCACTCTGCTTTATTCTTGCTACAGGAAAAAAAGAAGAGTGCTGCCTTTCTGTACTAGGTCAGACACTTTATTGAATATTCACAACAAAACCGTAATCATTTTGTTGTGCAAATAACACACAAAGAACGCAGAATTTCTTTTTAATTAACTTATTGGATCATTACTACTAGATCTACCATCAATGCTTGCTACAATACAATTTTTTTATTGAAGCTAAAATAGCAAAAATGACAACAAAAATTCTAAGGTCTTTGAATATTTTTTTTTTTCAAATGAAACCAATCAAAACTCCAGGGTGCTTGAGTATACTAGTAGTATACTGATGATAGGGCTGGATGATTAATTGTATTGAAATTGCAAATGTGGTTGAGCAATGCTGCGATTGTCAAGGAAGCATGGTGTGATTTAGGTAATCTCCTCTGAAGGCCAGAGGGTGCTATTGCAGAAACTGAATCTCAAATCCTCACTGCAGTCTTTAGCACAATGACGTTTTTGATCAGGTCCAATATGTCGTGGACACTGTAACACCCATGTTACTGTAGCAGTTGGGTTTAGGGTTGGGGTAGGTGTAGTCTATTAATATAGTTGACTTGGAGTGAATGAAACGAGCGAGTGAATTCGAGAGTGCATGAGAAGAAATGTTTTGTTTGTGCATTGCTGTTTGATAAATGCCTCAGACGGATTAGATTTTTTACTTTCTGGTCAGACCCAGTTAAAGATATTTAACACTTAGTGAGCTGTATATTAGTAATGAAACAAAGGGCCCTATCATACACCCGGCGCAACAAGGCGCAAGACGTGTTTTGCGTGATTCTATTTTGAGAAACAAAAATAGACTGTGCAATAGACCAGCTGAAAGCTGTTCACCCTAAACGCTTACACACTGCTTAATACATACAGGATGTACAGCAATACGCAAATATCTTCACAAATGAAAAAAATTAAGGATTAAAATATTATTTTCTACATATAAAAACACTGCCTCCATGTCGGGGGGCTTTTCAGTTTATTCATCACAATTTATGTTTGAGAAAGGTGTATATGTTATGTAAATAACATATTTATGTTTGTTTTAATAAAAACAAGTTTAGATTTGTCCACCTGCCGAATTTTGGAGATGTATGCGTCACCATATGGAGTATAAGAATAGGACATGTGTTTGGTTATAACTCTGTTTTTTTATACATTTTGTTATTATTAATTATTTATTTGTTTGCTGGAAACTAGAACTGCATTTAGAAATAGTTTTGAAACAAATCTTTGCACTTAAGAAATTTAATTAAATATGTAGGCTAATGGATGTCTTCAGTGGAGTGCATACAACACCGTTCCCCTTCGGAAGGGGAACTTCAATGCTATGTGGAAACTTCCACTATGGGGATTTCGTTCAGAAAGCCAATCATCTGAAAGAGTATGTAAACGGGCCAATGAAATGCCAATGAGTTGGCAGCTTCAGCTTGCGCACCTGATGCTTGTTGCAATTAATCCAGCTATAAGAGCACAAAGCTAGCAAGCCAAAGCATCCTTTTCGCTTCAGAGGACTTTACAGCCTTCTAAGAGAGTCGATGAGGGTTCCTCCAGCCGATTTCCTGATAAATCTGCGAGAGAGAGTGAACGAGAGCAGTCTCCCGGTCCAGAGAGTGGTACACACGGCGGCAGACGGTCAAGCTGGGTTTCTCCCTTGCCTGGCGTCCTTTGGGTCCGTTCCTCCCCGAGCGGTTTGTATTGCAATTTCACCTAAAAGAGCAACACGGTCGTACAGCGCATCTTTTTCAAGATGTTGCTCCGACTGTGTGTTTCTGGATGCGGTGGTTTTCTGTCCCCGGTTGATGGGCACGAGCACTGCGTGGCAAGTCTGGGGGTCCAGCATGTTAATGCGGTGCTCGCGAGCAGCTCATGCCGTCACTGCAATGGCATGACTGTTGCGCAGTTAAGATCGCGGTTAGTTCTTGCAAAAGGGCTAACCACCCCAGCTGTCCCCTGCACTGCAGTGGGCACTCGTGCAGGTCTGAGGGTTCCAGTGGGAGATTATCCGCAGCACTCTGGCTCGCAGACCTCCCGCTCCTCCAAGCGCTCCATCCAAGTTTCGAGCGGAGGAAGCGATCCAGGGAAGCATTGTCAAAGATCTGAAGCATACGAAGGCCAGTGCTTGGAAGCCTCTCGTCCCCTTCTTCCCGGAGGTGCACAGTAGGCTCACGCAGTCTTGGAGGGCACCTTTCTCTGCCCGATCTGCGTGCGTCTCCGCCCTCACCACTCTCGATGGTTTAGCAGCCAAGGGTTATGAGAATATCCCAAAGGTCGAGCAAGCTATTGCGGTCAATCTTGGTCCGCGTGGCGCCTCCTCCTGGAAGGGTTTGCCTTGTCTCCCGTCTAAAGCCTGTAGGTTATCTGCCTCCCTCGGAGCCAGAGCCTACAAAGCTGTGGGCCAGGCTGCTTCGGCCTTGCACGCTATGGGCACCTACCAGCGCTACCAAGCGCAGGCGCTGGCCCAGCTGCACGAGGGTGATTTAGACCCAGGCTTGTTGCACGAGCTCCGCACCGCAACCGACTATGCTCTTCGGACCACTGCGTGTGCGCTGTGAAGGTCGATGGCCACATTAGTGGTTCAGGAGCGCCACCTCTGGCTAAACCTGGCAGATATGCGCGAGGTCGACAAAGTTCACTTTCTTGACTCCCTCATATCCCAGGCTGGCCTGTTCGGCGACATCGTCTGTGAATTCACCCCGGAATTCAAGGCAGTGAAAGAGCAGTCTGATGCGATGGGTAATGTCATCTATCGGCGGGATCGTAACACCACTTCGCCTATCGAGCCATCCACATCTGCTGCTCCTCGCCGAGGGCTCTGCCTGCCTGGTTATCATGGGCCAGCCCCTCGCGGTGGCTCATACGCACAATCAGACTCTGTTACACAATTCAGTTTGCTGGTCCCTCCAGCTGAGATGGAGAGCGGGTTTTACAGCCTGTATTTAATCATACCCCAAAAGAGCGGTGGGTTACGGACAATCCTAGATCAGCGTGTTTTGAACCGCTGTCTGCACAGGCTCCCGTTCAGAATGCTTAAGCAAAAGCGCATCCTCCGGTGATTTCGTCCTCAGGATTTGGTTTGCAGCGGAGAGCGCGCTCAGCTAATGCTGAACTGTCTGAAAGAGTTTGACAGAAAAAAAGTGGTCCCACTGAAATTTTTTCAGAGACTCTTGGGGCATATGGCATCCGCAGCCGCAGTCACGCCGCTCGGGTTACTCCATATGAGACCACTACAGCACTGGCTTCACGATCAAGTCCCCAGACACGCATGGCACGTGGGCACACACCGGGTCTCTGTTACTTCGCTGTGCCGCCACGCCCTCATCCCCTGGAATGACCCCTTGTTCCTACAGGACGGAGTGTCTCTAGGATAGGCATCCAGTCATGTTGTTGTCTCAAAAGATGCTTCCAGCACGGGCTGGGGGGCCGTGTGTTGTGGGCATGCAGCCGCGGGCCTGTGGAAAGGTACCCAGCTGCATTGGCATATCAATCTCCTAGAGCTGTTGGCAGTGTTTCTCGCTCTCCGACGATTTTTACCGGTGCTGCAGCGACAACACGTGCCGGTCAGGATGGACAGCATGGCGGCAATGGCATATATCAACCGTATGGGGGGCATGCGCTCTTGCCGCATGTCTCAGTTCGCTCGCGTCTGCTCCTCTGGAGTCATACTCGGCTGAAATCGTTGTGCGCCATTCACATTCCAGGCAAGCGCAACCGTGCAGCCGATGCGCTCTCACGGCAGCCCTTACGTCCAGGAGAATGGAGACTCTACCCCGAGTCAATTCAGCTGATATAGGCGCAATTCGGGGAAGCCCAGGTCGATCTGTTTGCTTCCCTCGAGAACGCTCATTGCCAGTGTTTTTTTCCCTGACCGAGGGCTCTCTCGGCACGGATGCAATGGCTCACAGCTGGCCTCAGGGCATGCGCAAATATGCGTCTCCCCCAGTGAGCCTGCCATCTCCGCTCACCATGACACGGTGGCTGGCAGCACCGTGGGAAGGCATAACTTCATCATCCGGTTCCTCAGAGGCGCTAGGCGAATTAATCCACCCCGGCCACCTTTCATGCCCTCTTGGGAACTCGCCCTCGTTCTCACGAGTTTGCGCACCTTTGAACCATTTGACTCAGTACCTTTAAGATTTCTGTCCCTGAAGACAGCTCTGCCGGTCGCGTTTACTTCGATCAAGAGGGTCGAGGACCTGGAGGCATTTTTGGTCAGTGACTTGTGCTTAGAATTCGGGCCGGTTTACTCTCACGTTGTCCTGAGACCCCAACCTGGATATGTGCCCAAGGTTCCTACCACACCATTTAAAGACCAGGTAGTAAGCCTGCAAGCACTGCCCGCGGAGGAGGCAGACCCAGCCCTTTCATTACTTTGTCCAGTTAGCGCTTTTTGAATCTATCTGGACCGCACTCAGAGCCTAACATCCTTTGTCTGTTACGGTGGTCAGCAGAAGGGAAGTGCCATATCTAAACAGAGGTTGGCCCACTGGATAGTGGATGCCATCTTCCTCGCTTATCTCACGCCCTCTTTTGCCTGGCAAACCTCTCATCGGGGAGAAGGTAAGGTTCGATCATTATGGCGTTTTCCATACATTTCCCCAATAGTGGAAGTTTCCACATAGCATGGAAGTTCCCCTTCCGAAGGTGCTCTTATAGCTGGATTAATTGCAACGAGCATCAGGTGCGCAAGCTGAACCTGCCAACTTATTGGCATTTCATTGGCCCGTTTACATACTCTTTTAGATGATTGGCTTGCTGAACGAAATTCCCATAGTGAAAGTTTCCACATAGCATTTCCGTTCCCCCTCCCTCGGGGAACGAGGGTTTCTTTAGTAACCAGAGCGTTTTCTTACTCCACGAAAGAAAAAGGAGTAAAGAAAACAGTAAAATTAAAGAGAAAGAGAAAGTAAAGAGGCCAAATGGAGGAGGCTCATTCAAAAATGTGTGTATACAACTAAGGTCTGGTTGTTTTGAATTACTAATTAGATTTTTTTGTTTTTCTGCTGGGCTATTAAAAGTTCCTTAGCGTCTAGCCCTATATAAGTCTGAAATTTTATTCTTCATGGTTTTAAAAAGGTCTTAAAAAGTCTTAAATTTGATTTGGTGAAACCTGCAGAAACCCTGTTAAAAATAATAATATTACAAATTTTATTCCAAAATATATTTAAAACAAGAAATAGGTCTACATTAATGCAAAGCGAGCTGAATATTATCTTAAAAATCACCATAGGTCTCAGCTCTCTGCAATATCTTTGCCTATCGTCAATACATCGTCTATCAGCACAATCTTTCATACAGTTTATTGGCAACATGGTGGCTCAGTGGTCAGCACTGTCACCTCGCAGCAAGAAGATCATTGGTTCGAGCCTTTCTGTGTGGAAATTCCACAGTGTTGGTGTGGGTTTCCTCCGGCTGCTCCGGTTTCCCCCACAATCCAAGCACATGCAGTACAGGTGAATTAAATAAACTAATTTAGTGTATGTGTGGGAATGAGTGTGTATGGATGTACACCAGTACTGTGTTGCAGATGGAAGGGCATCCGCTATGTAAAACATATGCTGGATAAGTTGGCGGTTCATTCTGCTGTGGTGACTCATGATGAATAAAGGGATTAAGATGAAGGAAAATGAATGAATGAATGAATGACAGTGTTTTTGTATAGGATAACATTTACTATATAGCTGTCACAATCACCAGCGATCCAGCCTGTGCAGAAAGCTGGTAAACACATAGGACTACAAATCTGCTGGTAAATGGACTACAAAACCCAGTCATGCCACACACACACACACTCATCTGCTCCTAGTCACCTTTGATTAGACTCACACAGCTGAAGCTGCTCACAGAATGATTACTTGAACTATAAGTACAGCTCAAACATACACAATATTGCTGAGTCTTGTTATCTGTTTAGCGTTTTCCTTTGTCTTGTTTAGCTGTGTTTTGATCCTTACCTTGTTTATTTGTTTAATCCTGTTTGCTGCCTGCCTTCTGACCATCTGCCTGTGTATCTGACTACGACTCTGGATTGCCCTTATACATCAGTTTGTTTCTGTTTTGACCACTGCTTACCTGACCTTGCCAATAAACCTGCATGTGGATCTGCACCCCTGTTGTCAGTGTCACATCCCTTGGTTACAGTAGCAAATCCTAATTGCTTTATTGCAACTTAAAAGAATAATACAGTACTAATAATAACAGTACTTTGAAGTATAAAGAGTCAGTATTTATTTAGTAAGGTATTTATTGTATGTGTCAATGGACGTACAAGGGAGTGCAGAATTATTAGGAAAATTAGTATTTTGACCACATCATCCTGTTTATGCATGTTGTCTTACTCCAAGCTGCATAGGCTCGAAAGCCTACTACCATTTAAGCATATTAGGTGATGTGCATCTCTGTAATGAGAAGCGGTGTGGTCAAATGACATCAACACCGTATATCAGGTGTGCATAATTATTAGGCAACTTCCATTCCCTTGGCAAAATGGGTCAAAAGTAGGACTTGACAGGCTCAGAAAAGTCAAAAATAGTGAGATATCTTGCAGAGGGATGCAGCACTCTTAAAATTGCCAAGCTTCTGAAGCGAAATCAAACAATCAAGCGTTTCACTCAAAATAGTCAACAGGGTCGCAAGAAGCGTATGAAAAAACCAAGGCGCAAAATAACTGCCCATGAACTGAGAAAAGTCAAGCGTGCAGATGCCAAGATGCCACTTGCCACCAGTTTTGCCATATTTCAGAGCTGCAACATCACTGGAGTGCCCAAAAGCACAAGGTGTGCAATACTCAGAGACATGACCAAGGTAAGAAAGGCTGAAAAACAACCGCCACTGAACAAGACACACAAGCTGAAACGTCAAGACTGGGCCAAGAAATATCTCAAGACTGATTTTTCTAAGGTTTTATGGACTGATGAAATGAGAGTGAGTCTTGATGGGCCAGATGGATGGGCCCGTGGCTGGATCGGTAAAGGGCAGAGAGCTCCAGTCCGACTCAGACGCCAGCAAGGTGGAGGTGGAGTACTGGTTTGGGCTGGTATCATCAAAGATGACTTTTCGGGCTGAGGATGGAGTCAAGCTCAACTCCCAGTCCTACTGCCAGTTTCTGGAAGACACCTTCTTCAAGCAGTGGTACAGGAAGAAGTCTGCATCCTTCAAGAAAAACATGATTTTCATGCAGGACAATGCTCCATCACAGGCGTCCAAGTACTCCACTGCGTGGCTGGCAAGAAAGGGTCTAAAAGAAGAAAAACTAATGACATGGCCTCCTTGTTCACCTGATCTGAACCCCATAGAGAACCTGTGGTCCATCATCAAATGTGAGATTTACAAGGAGGGAAAACAGTACACCTCTCTGAACAGTGTCTGGGAGGCTGTGGTTGCTGCTGCACGCAATGTTGATGGTGAACAGATCAAAACACTGACAGAATCCATGGATGGCAGGCTTTTGCGTGTCCTTGCAAAGAAAGGTGGCTATATTGGTCACTGATTTGTTTTTGAGTGTATATTTGTGAATGTTGAGATGTTATATTGGTTTCACTGGTGAAAATAAATAATTGAAATGGGTATATATTTGTTTTTTTGTTAAGTTGCCTAATAATTATGCACAGTAATAGTCACCTGCACACACAAATATCCTCCTAAAATAGCTAAAACTAAAAACAAACTAAAAACTACTTCCAAAAATATTCAGCTTTAATATAAATGATTTTTTGGGGTTCATTGAGAACATGGTTGTGGTTCAATAATAAAAGTAATCCTCAAAAATACAACTTGCCTAATAATTCTGCACTCCCTATATAATAATAAAAAATGAAATAAATAATTAAAAAAGGTAAAAAAAAAGAAAAGAAAAAGAATTTAAAATGAAGCAATTAAACCACTTCAGGCTTTACCCAAAAGACTGTTTGCGTTGAGAGGTCACTGGGTTGTGTCGCCTCTGTTTTTAATGATCTACCTTGACCCTGACTGCCAGATATGGGTATCGCCATGCCATCAGAGTTGATAATTCATTACCTCTTCAAAAGTGGTTCACCTGGCCGGCACGTCCTCGTAGCCCTGGACGCTGCGCTAACGAGAGATGACAGGGTGGCGAGAGCACAAGGCGAGGCTGAATGTGTTCATTAGGAAAAGGATGACAGGTGCTGAGAGGAGAACAGGGAGGGCTGAGCTACAGCTACTGGCCTCTATGATCAGAAGAGCACAGCTGGATATCTCAGTGTTTCCACCTGAGACATGACCCGCCTGCCTGTCTGCCCAACCAGATGTTCCATACCTTCCAGCAGGGCTTCTCAAAGTCTCAACTCAAAGGTCCTAATCTGCCTTGTTGAATTGTGTTGAAGGTCCAGAAACATTTGTTATAACAAAACTTGATTTTAATATGCATGCATACACAACATAAATGGATCTACCACTTAAAAAAACGTATTACATTAAAAACAAGTTCAAAACAGGCAGACATTTTTATGAACACAATCAGGATTGGTCAAAACAGTGCAAAATAAGGAGTAGTCTGGTGTGTAAAATGGCACTTTATGTAGAGATGTTCCGATACCCTTTTTTCCCTTCTCGATACCAATTCCAATACCTGAGTTCAGGATATCGACCAATACAGAGTATCGGAGTCACGGTCACCAGCGAGCTTCAGCCAGAGATCACTGGTATACACACTCACATTCACATAACAACACATCCGGACTCAAATGGACTACATATTCAGTCATGCCACACACACACACACACACTCACCTGCTCCAGCTGACCGTCATCAAGACACTCTCTCACACTCACACACATTCACAGCTGCGGCTCATTCCCACTCATCTCCAGGACTATATATTTCAGTTTGTGTACCCCTCCTATGGTCTGTTGTTAATTTGTGTTACTCATATGATGTCTGGTTGTTCCTGGTTTGTTTTGCCTTGTTTTAGTTTTCCTGTTTTGTTATAGTTTTTTTTTTCATTAAATCTCTTAATTGCTGCGTTTGGATCCACTCTTTGTCTTTTTCCCCTATGAACCCTGCAACGGACCGGTAACAATACCAGCGATCTCTGGCTGAAGCTCGCTGGTGACCGTGACAACCAGAGTGTGTATCTGTAGAAACAGTTGTGTATACTACTAGTCCTGTATAAATTGCATTGTTAATTTCGTCAACATAAGATTTTCGTGACAAGCAAGTTTATACCAAAGAAAACTAGACAAAAACTAAATAAAAATTAAATGATGATGGCGATAACTATACAAAAAATATACTGACCTTTCCGTTGACTAATAAAAACGAGATGAGAATGTGATCAGGGGATGTATTTTGGTAAATATTCAAATCAGAATTAATCTTGATGTGTGATGCATGGCGTGGTCAAAATATATAAACTATGCACACAACGGCGAACACATACTATACAAATAGGTCCAAGTATATTTAGTGTTTAATTTTGAAGAAAGCCAACTGGAGACTATTCTCCATGTTCAGTTGTGGCCTGTGTATATTTTTAATGTATATGAATGCCGTAAGTGTGTCAAGAGAGTTTAACCTAGTGCCATAAAATTTATGTGCTACATCTGACATTATTGTGGCGTCTTTAATATAACGTAATCATCCCTGGGCTCACAAAAAAAATAAAAAATTAAAAGGCTGATGGCTTTTTATTTGCATGTTGTTTTTTTAATGTTTATCATCTTAACAATGCTACTATAAACTACTAGTTTGTTCTTCAGTAGGTTATGGATAAAATATGGTCATTCTAATAGTTTAACAAAATGAATCAGCCACAAATCAGACACTGTAAACTGAAAAAAATAATAATTCAAGTTTTACAGTATAACATGTATACAAATCAGTGCAAAAATAAAGCACAGAAAAAAATATATGAATAATATAGAAAAATAACCTACTTGAAACTTAAAATTCAGAAACAGTTATTTTAATAAAACTGTGCGTTACAGATTATTTGTTTAAATCACTCGCGCATTCTCAGTAGCCATATCTGTACCCTCTTCCTTCTTCACTGCTCAAAAATTTTGATGTGGAAAAAAGTACAACTTCCTGTGTTTGCATTCTGAGCAGTGCAGAAGAACTGACCCAAAGTTTACAGGGTTAAGCAAAGCGGGCATATGTTTAATTTAAAACAAAATGGTATCGGATTGATTTATGGTTTCAAATACTTACCAATTTCGATGCCAGAATGTTTGCTGTGTCGGCAATTATTTCTGATACTAGTATCAGTATCGGAACAACCCTAACTTTGGGCTCTATTTTAACAGTCTAGGCACAAAGTCTAAAGTGCATGGCACAAAAGCATTAAGGGGTGTCCGAATCCAATTTTGATACTTAAAAACGAAAAAATACACTCTGTGCCCAGCGCATGGTCTTACAAGCTTGTGCATATTTTCTTAATGAGTTATGGGTGTGTTTGGAGCATAACGTGCATTAAACCAATCAGAGCCTCATCTCCCATTCCCTTTAAGAGTCAGTTGCTTTGCGCCATGGCACTTTTGCTATTTACATGGTGGACTTTGGCCCAATCCCAATCCCAATTCTACCCCTTAGCCCTTCCCCTTACCCATTCCCGTGAAGGGGTAGGGATGTCCCAATTCTCTTTAGCTTGAAGGTGTAGGGTTAGGGGTAGATACCCCTTAGAACAAAGATTTTTCAGGATTTTCCTAGAATACACCAGCTACAGCAGCAGTTTCACTGCACCAGGAACGCCCCATTCACACGGGGCATCAGCTTCAACACTTCCCATTCACTTTGAATGGGTGACATCAGGCGTTGCCGAACTGCATTGTGGATCCGTCGGCGCAGCTTCAGTGGCGTTGCTCGCTGCAAAAGTTGGGACTTGCTCAACTTTTCAAGCAGCGACGGAAGTGTCAGCCAATAAGATCGCTGTATGCAAACGCACCAGCTCAGACAGTGGCCTATTGCTGACTAATTTCATCGGCTGACGCTGCTATGACGATCGCGTCAGCCTCAGCTTCAGACACGCCCTCTGTCAAGCGTTGACGCTGAAGCCCCGTGTGAATGGGGCAGAAATAAGGATTTTTTGTCATTATTATGAATTTTTACAACAAACACGTTTTAATACATTCATAACCGCGTTTGTGTTTCACCGTCTAAATTTCACATAAACCACTAAATTTTGCAATCTATAATCCATAATAATAACTGCCATACAGCAGTCCCACAACATTCTGACACTCTATGACACTCGAACACCCTGTCAGAAAAAGTCTAGTGGCTGGGAATGAGCTTTTTACAGGGTTTGCTATAATGTTAATGTTGTTTTTGGTCTGTTTACATAGATGAATATGGCCACGGTGTAAATGCGCAGTATAGTTACGATCTTATTGCCACATTATATCGTTATGATAACATGATATATGCCTTCAGTGATTTCCTGAAGATAAATACCAAAAAAAAACACAACTGGAATAACTACACCAGTCGCGATCGTCTGATCTCATATGAAGCAAGAGATCACGATGACATCTGATGACGTGTGCAGGTGCTGTAGTGTTGTCCCAATTCTTAGGGGTAAATTTTGAAGTCCTTCCCCTTCACACTCGTTTTTAGGGGCTAAGGGGAAGGGGTCGGGATACAAAAATAGAATTGGGATTGGGCCTTTGTAATTCGAAAAACTGAATGCCTCGCTAGAGAGAAAACAGTTAAACAGACCATCTGCAGCGAGAGGATAAAGAATGAGCCTCCTCCATTCAGCCTCTTTACTTTCTCTTTACTTTAATTTTAATCTTTACTCCTTTCATGGATAAAGAAACGGTGTTGTACGCACTGCACTGAAGACATCCATTAGCCTACATATTTAATTTTGTTTATTAAACAAAGCTTTGTTTGAAAACTATTTTTAAATTCAGTTCTAATTTCCAGCAAATGAATAAATGAACAATAATAATGAAGTTATATTCCATTACGAGTTATATTCAAACAAACGTATTCTTATGCCCCATGTGGTGATGCATATTCTTTAAAACCCGACAGGTGGACAAATCTAAACTTGTTTTTTATTGAAACAAATATAAATATGCATATAACAAATAACACTGCTAATAATGATATTATACAAATGCAAATTGTCATGAATAAACTGAAAAAACCTGACATAAAGAAAATAATATATTTATGACATATACTGTATTCTGTATTCATGTAGAAAATTATAATTTTTGTAACATTTGAATTCTTACATTTTTTTCGTATGTAAAGACATTTGTGTTTTGTTGTACATCTTGTATGTATTAGGCAACCAGCTTTTAGTTGGTCAATGCCGCAGTCTATTTCAGTTCCTCAAAATAGCAACATGCCAACAATGCACCTTAACACAGAGCAGAACACCCATGATTTCACAAAGTGCAGTAAATGGATTTGCTAATTACACAACTTGGCACAAAACGTGAAAATTACTGTTGTGCTGGTCTGAAAATAGCAACAAATCGCGCTATACACATATTGCGCCTTATTGGGCCCACAGATTATTTTTGTTTAGAGGAGTTAGACATTTCCACTTCACAACTTCTAATATCCGATTACTGTACAAATCAAACAGAAGAGTTATGTGCTGGATTGGAGAAAAATGAACTCAAAAAAACTTTTCTTTTCTGGAAAACTGGCAACCTTACCCATTCCAACACTGGTGAAAAGTGTTGCTCAATTATAGGAAACGTCAAACATGGCCTGGATGTCATGGCAACAGGCCTTAGATTTCAGACCATTGCTAAAAATACATTTAAAACTTAACAAGCTCACAAGTTTAACAAGCGTTTTTCTAAATAGTAAATCAACACTTACAATTGATGCTCTTGAAATGGAGGTGGGTGCATATTGAATTCTCCAGACTTTGCCTTGAAGTCCTTTATTTACCAATGAATAGATATAAAAATGTTATCTATGGCTGGCCATAGGATGATGTCATTATTTATGTATTAATTTGCTTTTTAACATCATGCAGCATTAATACTGTCTTTATGATGATCTCATAATATATTACAAATGGTACAATACACTGTAAAACCTTACTGTCAACTTTATCAAATGAAATGTGTGTAAGTTAACTCGAAATTTACTGAAAGTTATTTCTACTCATTTGAGAAGAGTTTTGAACTCAGTGTTTAAGGTAACGAGTTAATAAAATACCTCATTACTTCAAATTAAATTAAGCAAGTACAAAGTACACATATAGATTAGTTTTTTTTTTACGCAAATGGTTTGTAGCAATCGGTTTGAGTTACCTTCATTTATATTGGGTTTTACTGTGCTCAAATTGCTTCGTTTACTCAAATGGATTAAGTTCACAGTACTCATTAGGATTCGTTTTTGAACTTAAATGGTTTGTTGCAATCGGTTTCCTCAAATGGTTTGAGTTACCCTAACATTGCGTTTTACAGTGCATACAATTAAAAAAAACTATGACACTTAACTATTATTTAACATAGATATTAGAGAACAATTTAACATATTGAATCAATGCACTAAAATATATAGCACCTATAAATACAATTCTACTTTATTTTTCGTTTGAATTTAGTGCTGAAAAGTTGCCACTGTAATAAAACATCCATGTACATCAAACAGATAAACTGCACACTATGATTATAACCCTATGGTTATTTACAGTTTTGTAAAGTGTACAGTTTTGCAGTTTATATTTGACAGTTGTGCACATGCATTGTCCACACAATATGTTAGTGAAGCATACATGCAATACAAGTTGTGGTAGAATGAGCTTCCTTCTAGTTTATTTAAGTGCAAGTGTAAAGAATTGAAAAAGAATAACAACAACAGAGAGCAATCGATTCTCAGACGGAGAGTCCATCGATTCCACAACTAGGAATCCGAATCAACTGCAATTTCACATTCATTTTCCTACCAACGACCAACAAATAGAACAAAGACTTAATCCTATATTTTAGTTTGACATTTTATCATATCATTCCCAGTTGATTTAACCTTGTAGACTCAATGGTTAATAAAAATGTTCCTTTAGGAACTAAATACATACAAATATTTTGTCATTTTGTTCTTGTTTGCTACAGTGTGCCTACAGTATCCAGTCAATCTCGCTTTATCTGTTGACTTCCTTTGCTATTGATCTGTGTTGTTTCTTGGATCTCGTTGGTTTTCCTCCTCCTTTACCTCTATTCAACTCAGACGATCAGTCTTCCGCTCTCAGCCTGTCACTTCTCTGCACTCATCTAGTCCTGTTATAGATCTTCCTCTTCCTTTGTGTGACACTCTCCACTTACTGACATTTCAATTGTCATGCTTCCCATCTCTTCCCATTCGTCTCTTTCTCTTTTCTTGGTATTCACTCCGTAAAAAGAAACTGACACTGGGTGGAGCAGCTATTGGGGAAAAAAATACTTAAAACGTTTAAATCAAGACAGATCCAGATGGAAAATCAAAATGAACACTGCACTGTGTTCAAAAACAGTGTTTGGCAGGGAATAACTGCATGATTTTTCCAGGAAATGTAGCTTTAAGTACAGATGCATCATCTAGATTGACAACATAAAATGCTGGGGTAGTTGTAAAGAAAGTACTTTTGAAAAGTAGGTATGTTTTAGGGTATTAAATGCTGAAATGTACTCTGTTCACTCTGAATTTTGTTACCTTTTATAAAAACTATTTCAAATGGTATAATTAATGCAAAAAAATAAATGTTGGGTTCCACACAATCAATTTGTGTTGGAACAACATGAGGGAATTAAAATAACTTAATAGTTCTTAAATATTTAAGGGGATTGAACATAAGACAATTACGTTTCCCCCCAAACAACTCAAGAATTGTGTTGTTTCAATTTATTTTAAATAAGTATTTTGAACCAACAGAAAACATCATTATTTTGAGTGAGCATAATTAGGTTATTTGTGGAATATTTGTACATTTATTACACCACAGATTCATTTGAAATGTTCAAATGACGTGTACATAAGTAGTAAAGACATTATTAAAATTTTTATTAAAATCCTTATACTGATTAAACAATGTATTGTACTTTTTTAACGAATGTTATCATTTTCTATATACATTCACCGGCCACTTAATTAGGTACACGTCCAACTGCTCGTTAATGCAAATTTCTAATCAGCAACTCAATGCATTTTGGCATGTAGACATGTTAAGATGACCTGCTGCAGTTCAAAACCAAGTACAAGAATGAGGAAGAAAGGTTATTTGAACATGGTATGGTTATTGGTGCCAAACGGGCTTGTCTGAGTATTTCAGAAACAGCTGATCTACTGGGATTTTCACGCACAACCATCTCTAGGGTTTACAGAGAATGGTCCAGTAAAAAGAAAATATCCAGTGAGCGGCAGTTTTGTTGGAGTAAATGCCTTGTTGGTGCCAGAGGTCAGAGGAGAATGGCCAGACTGGTTTGAGCTGACAGAAAGGCAACAGCAACTTTCATTACAACCGAGGTAAGCAAAAGAGCACCGCTAAACACACAACATGTCGAACCTTTAAGCAGATGGGCTACAGCAGCAGAAGACCACACCGGGTGCCACTTCTGTCAGCTAAGAACAGGAAACTGAGGCTACAATTCGCACAGGCTCAACAAAATTCTACAACAGAAGATTCAAAAAACGTTGCCTGATTTGATAAGTCTCGATTTCTGCTGCGATATTCGGATTGTAGGGTCAGAATTTGGTGTCTACAACATGAAAGCATGGATCCATCCCGCCTTGTATCAACAGTTCAGGCTGGTGGTGGTGGTGTAATGGTGTGGGGGATATGTTCTTGGCATACTTTGGGCCTATTAGTACTAATTGAGAATCGTGTCAATGCCACAGCCTACCTGAGTATTGTTTCTGACCATGTCCATCCCTTTATGACCACAGTATACCCATCTTCTGATGGCTACTTCCAGCAGAATAGCGCGCCATATCATAAAGAGCAAATCATCTCAGACTGGTTTTTGAACATGAGAATTACTTCATTTTACTTAAATGGCCTCCACAGTCACCAAAGCTCAAACCAATAGAGCACCTTTGGGATGTGGTTGAATGAGAGATTCGCATCATGGATGGGTAGCCGCCAAATGGACCAAAATCTCTGAGGAATATTTCCAGTACCTTGTTGAACCTATGCCACGAAGGATTAAGGCAGTTCTAAAGGCAAAAAGGGTCCAACCCGGCACTAGTAAGGTGTAACTAATAAAGTGGCTCGCGAGAGTACAATATTCTTGTTAATTTCAAGCTAGACCTATTTAAATTAATTTAGTAAAGACAAAAAGATATGCAGTGAAAAATGTAGCTTATAAATTGATATATCAATGTGAACCTAAAATCTTAAAACTCTATTTCTCTTTACATGCAGGCATGGGCACATATATCAGTTAAATGTGAAGGTACAAAAATAACAGCAATCTGGTGAGTCAGTTTGCAGGAATGAAAGATAATAAATCAATGAAGGAAATGACCAAGGATAGCAAGATACAAAAATAGCTCTCGCTGACCCCCTCACTATCCTCTCATTTCCCCTTCCTTTTTATATAATAGCCATCCACATCCCTTCCTCTGTGTCATCACATTTCATGGCTGCTTTAGTTTATTAATACAGATGAGAGAGGATGGTCAATTAGTGATACTGACATGTGAATTGAAGCACTGCTTTTATAAGAATGAGAGCAGCCACTTCTTATGACATCATTATTACATTTGTTAGTGATGAATGTATTTTATGCTTTTGTTATTTGTTTATCTACAAGAAAAGATAGAGATCAACAAATATTGGTTTGTATAGCTGTTGTCAATTAAAAATATTTAAATGTGCATGTGTCCAATAACTGATAATATTTTACCTGATAATGCAAAACCGGTATGTTTTATTATGTTTTTGACTTCGTGTTAATAACAACACTGAATTAAACGCACCATTTTATTTATAACTTTTGTAAATATGGTAAATATCACTAGTGTAAATTTTTTAGATAATAAAAACTAGCTACCAAAGAACTATAACAATTTAGGGGCTTATTATCAAAATAAATGTTAGATACATACAGTGCATCCGGAAAGTATTCTTGGTGCTTCACTTTTTCCAAATATTTTTTGTATAACAGCCTTATTCCAAAATTTAATAATTTTTATTTATTTCCTCAAAATTCTACACACAATACCCCTTCATGACAATGTAAAAACATATTTTTTGAAATTGTTGCAAATTTATTAAAAATAAAAAACCTGAAAAATCACATGTACATAAGCATTCACAGCCTTTGCCGTGAAGCTCTAAATTGAGCTCAGGTACATTCTGTTTCCACTGATCATTCTTGAGATGTTTTAGCAGCTTAACTGGAGATCACCTGTGGTAAATTCAGTTGATTGGACATAATTTGAAAAGGCATACCCCTGTATAAGGTCCTAGGGTTGACAGTGCATGTCAAAGCACAAAACAAGCATGAAGACAAAGAAATTCTCTGTAGACCTCCGTGACAGGATTGTCTGGAGGCACAAGGCTGGGGAAGGTTACAGAAACATTTCTGCTGCTCTGAAAGTTCCAATGAGCACAGTGGCCTCCATCATCCGTAAGTGGAATATGTTTGGAACCACCAGGACGACTTCTCCTAGAGCTGGCCGGTCATCTAAGCTGAGTGAAAGGGGGAGAAGGGCCTTAGTTAGGGAGGCGATCATACACAGTGGCCTGAGCTTACTCTGTCTGAGCTCCAGTGTTCTTCTGTGGAAAGAGGAGAACCTTACAGAAGCTGTGCAGCAATCCACCAATCAGGCCTGTATGGTAGAGTGGCCAGACAGAAGCCACTCCCGACCTGGAATTTACCAAAAGTCATCAGAAGGACTCTCAGACCATAAGAAACAAAATTCTCTGGTCTGATGAGACTAAATGGTAACTCTTTGGAGTGAATGTCAGGCGTTACGTTTTGAGAAAACCAGGCACCGCTCATCACCAGGCTAATACCATCCCTACAGTAAAGCATGTTGGTTGCAGCATCATGCTGTGGGGATGTTTTTCAGCATCAGGAACTAGAAGACTAGTCAGGATAGAGGTAAAGATGATTGCAGCAATGTACAGAGACATCCTGAATGAAAACCTGCTTCAGAGTGCTCGGTGAATGTCCTTGAGTGGCCCAGCCAGAATCCAGACCTAAATCCTGTTGAACATACCTGGAGAGACCTGAAAATGGAGCTTGAGAGGTACTGCAAAGAGGAATGGGAAAAAATTCCCAAACACAGGTGTGTCAAGCTTGTGGCATCATATTCAAAAAGACTTGAGGCTGTAATTGTTGCCACAGGTGTATCATAAAAAAATATTGAGCAAAGGCTGTAAATACTTATGTACTTAGTGATTTTTCAGGTTTTTTGTTTTTAATAAATTTGTAACAATTAAAAAAAAAATAACATTGTCATTATGGGGTATTGTGTGTAGAATTTTGAGGAAATAAATGGATTTAATCCATTTTGTAATAAGGCTGTAACATAAAAAATGTGGAAAAAGTGAAGCGCTATGAATACTTTCCAGATGCACTGTATATGTTTATTAATTTTGGGTGTTTAAATTAGTAGATTGTGTTCTTAGCTATGTAAAATGTCTGTGCTGAATCATCCTGGAAATTCTGTTGTAACAAATATAGTGCAGCGATTCTTTTTTCTGAATCCATTTCATTAAACCCAAAGGTCAAATATATGCTTAGAATTGTTATATGCTTATAACTAAACACTGATCCTAACCCAAACCCTAAGTACACATAGCTAAATAATATTACTCAATACTTAAAAGTACAATTGCACTGTAAGGACACCATAAAAATGCAGTGTAACCATGTTTTATTATTATTAACATTTTAAATGATAAAATATTTAACACTAAACTGTTTTATCTAAGTCCACTTTGTCCACACTTTCTACCCAAGTCCACTTTGCAGTGTGTTTGATGTTGAGTTTGTAGAAATGTCTGTAGTGATAAGAGAAGCACACAAAATGTGCAAAGCGGTTGGATTGCCTAACCCTCATTAACTTGAAAAGACACCAACAATAGGACTAACAACACACCAACAATTAACCTTACTTCAAATAATATTTAGCAACTTAAATGATAGCAGATTGTTAAACTTCCTTGTACAACAGCTGAGCTAATTTAATGGACAAAAACACCTGCAGTGGCAATCTTGCTAGTGGCATGGATTGTTATTTTATTCAAAGCGTAACAATTATATTTAAAAGATAATAATACCAGTCTTGTAATAAAATAGAAATAAAGTCTATCCAGGAGGTTGTAATCGCAGATTACATGACTGTTTAGAATACTCAATTCTAATTGGTCAGCTGTGACATTCCAAGGTACGTTATCTTGAGATAACAACTGCTAAATTACTCTGAATCACCTCGACTTTCACTGAAAATGTACACATGCACAAACTTACATCCACATTTATTTCTATTTGCTTGTCTGTCACGCCGCTGTTGTTGACTGTTTTGCTCTGTCTTGTGAATGAATAATACGTAGGTTAGTATAAGCTTCCTTTAAATGGTACAGCTTCTGTCAGTGTTGTGTTTTTGACTGTTTGGTGCCATCTTGTGACTGAATAACATACAGGTTAGTGCAGTGGTTCTCAAACTGTGGTACAAGAATCGTTGAATAATAAAAGAATAAAATGAACACTCTTTTAACCCTTTGGCGCGTACAATAACACCGAGACTCATGTGATCAGACAGCATTGACTGTTCCCTTAAGTGTATGATTATGCTAGTGTGCTTTTAATGTTTACTTTAGTGCATCGCGTCATCAGATGTTAAAAATAAGTCCGCTTGGCACAGAGCCAGAGGAAGATGCGCGCGGCGCTTAAAGAGCAAATACACGCGCGCTAGAGAAGCCCTTTTGCAGACTGGTGCTGTTGTGTTCTTAGGATTTTTCCCATGCTGCATCACTGGTAAAATAAATATTACAAATGTGTTAAATGTGTGCTCGTAGTTGTTTAAAATAATGTGTGTTTTCAATATATAAAGTTATTTGTTTTGTATAGCAGAGTATGCGGCTTTCGGTTTAGTTTGTTACCTCAGATTTAATTTGGATGTGATGTCAAATGGCGCGAGATACAGAACATAGACTTAAGCAACTTTGCCATGCTTGAGGCTTTGAGGTAGAATATAATTAAAGTCATTCTTCGTGTGCACAGACGGAGGGACTGCAAACTGTACCCAAGTCTGCTTGAAAACCGGTGCGCGGTTAACACGAACTTTACTGTTCACTTATGTGATCTCATTCACACCAGAATCGCAGAAATACCACACATATGAATTGGTAAAGCACTGTATGCATTTAATCGCTCGCTTTTCTGACACACATAGGACTACTGTAAATGACGAGCAGCAGATCTAATTTCTAATTTAAGTAATTCCAAATCATATATTTAAAATACAATTTTTGATTTCAAAGATATACAAATGTCATATGTACATGCAACTTCAAAATTGCAACTTGTAAAACTTTCAAAATGTATAAAATATTAATTTTATACATGAATTATTAGCCCCCTGAATTATTAGCCCCCGTTTATTTTTTTCCCCATTTGTTTAACGGAGAGAAGATTCAACACATTTCTAAACATAATAGTTTTAATAACTCATTTCTGATAACTGATTAACCTTATGTTTGCCATGATGACAGTACATAATATTTTACCAGATATTTTTCAAGACACTTCTATATAGGCTAAAGGGACATTTAAAGGCCTAACTTAGTTAATTAGGTTAACTAAGCAGGTTAGGGTAATTGGCCAAGTTATTGTATAACGATAGTTTGTTCTGTAGACTATCGAAAAAAACATAGCTTAAAGCTATTTCTAGGTTTTGATGAATAAGCTATACAATATACAATGTATTTAATACTTTATAAGTACGGCAGTTTTCTTTTTACTTTTTAAGAACATTGCCATTTTTAATTTACTTTTAAAAGCACATTCTAATTTAAATGGTGACATTTTTTGTTTTGTGTTCAACAAATGTTCAATGTTCAAACTATTTAGAATGTTTAAAGTGGCTGACAATAATACATATTCTTAATAATAGGAAATAATTTGCCTCGTTTTTTAACTGTGCAGTGTTGTAGCTGCTTAATTAGGCTACTACGCTACTGTACTTTAATACTGCTCATTATGGTTGTACTTGGAGAGGCAACTTTGTTGAAAAAAGTTTGAGAACCACTGGGTTAGTGCATGCTCCATTCAGCTATTTTTGTTTCTGTCAGCTTTGTGTTTTTGGCAGTTTGGCGCCATCTTGTAACTGGATAATATGTTGGTTAGTATATGATACATTTAGCCATTTTTTGTTTCTATCAACTTTGTGTGTTTTAATTGTTTGGCACCATCTTGTGACTGAATAATACGTACACTACAGGCCAAAAGTTTGGGGTCTATAAGACTTTTAAATGTTTTTAAATAAGCTTATCCTGCTCGCCAAGGCTGAATTTATTTGATCAAAAATACAGTACACATTGTAAAATAGTGAAATGTTATTGCGCTATAAAATAACAGTTTCAAAGTGGTTTAAAATTGATTTTAATAATTTATTACAGTAATTTTATTGAAGAACTTTCAGCTTCATTACTCCAGTCTTCAGAAATGCATGATCATTCAGAAATCACTCTAAAATTAATTATTATTGTCATTATTATTATTATTTTCCTCACAGCAAGAAGGTCGCTGATTCGAGCCCCGGCTGGGTCAGTTGGCATTTCTGTGTAGAGTTAGCATGTTCTCCTTGTGTTTGCATGGGTTTCCTTCGGGTGCTCCGGTTTCCCCCACAAGTCCAAAGACATATATAGGTATAGGTGAACTGGGTAAGCTAAAATTGTCAGTAGTGTATGTGTGTCAATGGAAGTGTATGAGTAATTCCCAGTGATGGGTTGCAGCTGAAAGGGCATCCGCTGTGTAAAACATATGCTGGATAAGTTGGCGGTTCATTCCGCTAAGGCGACCCCAGATTAATAAAGGGACTAAGCTGAAAAGAAAATGAATGTATGAATGAATGAATTATTATTCTGGAGTAAAACTTTCATTTGAAACCACAAACAATAAGTAATAAATATAAATAAAATGAATAAATATGTAACAATTTACAAAAATTTTATATTTAATGAATGCTTTAATAAACAGAATAATTTTCTTAAAAAAAAAACATGAAAAAAAGACCCCAAACTTTTGACGGGTAGTGTAGGTTAGTGTCAGCTTTGCATTTAATTAGGTGCTAATAAAAATATATTTATATTTTTTATATTTTTTTTATAATTAAACATAACAAATAGGCACAAAACATTGATTTGAGCAGTAAAAGTTTACACAAAGGGGACAGAAATAAAAGTAGCTCAATAAAACATACATACCTACTTATTATTCATTCACTAAACAGTGCTAAAGAGTCAAAAACTGTCAAAAATGGTCTGACAGGAACACATATGAATGTGGATGTAAGAATATGGATTTGAATGTATTCACTCATGGTCAAGGTGTTTTGAAGTATTAGGATGAGCCTGCATTATTTAGCGGTTGTTATCTCGAGATAACATACCTTTGAATGTTGAGACAGACCAATCAGATTTGAGCATTCCACTATATACATATAAAAATAAGAAGTTCGTTTTGATTTCATGCTGACATTAAGAAGACAGGGCATCCTTAGGACAAAAATTTAAGAATTACTTTACTTCAGTCTCATTTGCACTATATTCAGCATACAAATACTCACATGCTGCATTTATTTAGCACAAATCCAGAACTTTTTTGTGCTATGACTGCTTTGCTTGCTTGCTCGACTTACCATTGTGTACCAGTAGTGGAATATAAATTCAGATGATTGAAAAAGTGAGGTATAATGCAAAAAAAAGTGCAAATATGATACATTTAAATAGGAAAATACAAAGGTATGCACATCTCAGCCACAGTCAGTATCTGTTTGCTCAGTTTGCTTTGCAATTCCTTGTATATTTTTCAACGCCACTCATAAATGTACACTTCTTGCCCTTTAAACACATGCACTCGAATGATTATTGAATGCTGAAGCACCAGCTAATGCTGAATCCAACATGCAAAGCAAATAACACTTTTAAATGTCAGCTGACATGGATCCATAAAATGCACACAGGAGCAGAAATTCATAATAAGCACTGAGAGAGATTAGCACCAGTATCACATCTGATTTGATTGAAACCATGGAGCAACCTCACCTCATTAGTCTACAGCAACGCAAGACAAAAAAGGGAGATTCAGGAAACACACATGAGATCTGTAAGCCTTAATACAAAAGATTCAAGCTTTCAGGAAACCACATGCTGTCTTCTAAGTACAGCTGACAAGTAAGGTTGTGCTTAATGGCAACAGATTTGACATGTAGATGAAAATGAAGCCTGCACAAAACAAGGCACAACATTCGAAAGTGAAAGAAAAAACAACTGAGGGGAAAAATCATTATACATTTCACATTATATCATTTTACTTAAAAAAAATATGCCAGGTTAAACACAAGCGAAGCCTATTATACAATTAATCCTTCTGTCTTTAAAAGAAAGCAAAATGCTCCTCACAATAATGCATTAAAAAACGGTGGGCGGGGAGGACTAGCCCTAAAGGCCCAGTACACAAAAACAGCAAAAATCTGTTGAGAGCTATAAAACACAAAGTAGTGAAAGCTATAACAAATAATCTGATGGGTGTTTTGAGCTGAAACTTTACAGACACATTCTGGGGGCACAAAAGACTTATATTTAATCTGGAAAAAGGGGTAAGCTAGGTGCCCTTTAAATAAAGTGGCATTTGCAGTCAAAACACATTAAATACAATGTAAATGTGGCAAAACCACTAATTTAAGTGTATTTTGGTACAAAACACAAAAGGTAGGCCAATAATATCTGGATGCTGCCATGATTATGCAAGCTGAGATTGCATATCTCAGAGATGCAATGTCAGACCCAATGCACTCAATGGAGCTAGTGACATCACTGTGAGGGGTAGGGCTAGAGGTGGGCCTTAAAAAGTATTGCATGCAGTCCAACTGAAATAGATTTGGGTTCGGATTGTATAACCTTGAGGTCCGGATTTGGACCGGAGTCTGGACTTTGAGAAGCCCTAATAAAGATCTATAGATCTACAGTATCAAATGATAATATTTTTCACTTAAAATATCTTTACCTATTAATAAATATTAATTTCAACACTCAAAACCAGGGAATGTACCAAACCATAGTTTTTGTGTATTGCCCTAAGCCTAACCGGTAACCCCAATCAAGTCCCTTTAAGGCAAGTCATTTCACTCTGCAGCCATCTTTAATAGTATCTGAATGCAGCCTTTATGATGCAAGCTGAGATTGCATTACTCAGCGATGCAATGTCAGACACAATGCACTCAATGGAGTGAGTGACGTCACTGCGACGGGTAAGGTTAGGGGTGGGGTTAGGTGAGCGCATTAAAAAGCATTGGATGCAGCTCAGATTACACTGCACCAGGTCTGCTCTCGCCATCTTTGAAACACCTCTTGGGCAGTATGCTCAGGCATTCTGTCTGTATGAGCAAACATCAAATTCTCTAAAACGGTTTGCCAAGCTTAGGATTACATTACATATTTGGAACCACCAATAAAATTAAACAACAACTGTGTCATAAGTTTCTAAATAAATTTCTAAACATCCGAATCAAACAAATCTGCATATTTGTGTATGCACACTCAAAATGAAAAGAAGATCACGACACCAACCTCATTTATGGCAGTTCTGTCATGTGATGTGCATTTGATAGAACGGACTGTACCTTGCGTTGGTTTCATGCAGATTACAAAACCGTAACACTTTTGTTTTCAAGTGCACTTGGTATATTTAAAAGTACAAATCTCAAGCTTCATCTGGATATATTTCTTATGTCTGTGAAGCAAGTATTCGCTGAGATTTCAGTGTGTTTGTTGACCACCAAACTGTCGTAAAAGCACACATCTGGTCCGAGCTTCTCCGTCAGTCTATAGTGATTGATGATTGGCTCCTGTACTAGTAGGCGTGGCTTCATTCGCCATATTGATTATTAAACTTTTCCCCCATTCAAAATATACGAATGACAGGTCTTGTGTATTCTATGGTCTTTGTCCTAATAGCATGGAATGATAATTGGCTTCAAGATACAGTATATCGCTGTTTGGTAAAGTCAAGATTTTAAAACTGCAAAAAAAATTATTGTTTCTACGGTATATGTAAGATTTTTTTTTACAATAATTTTATTTAGTTTTTTAGAGCAACAGTATCTCCAGTAGAAAAGGACCCTCCACATAAAAAAAACTACTGATCTGCCCATGACTGAGCAAACATCTGAGAAACAAATCACGTATAAACCTTATAAACATTCAAGCATGCTATACACCTAAAATGTGACAAGACAAGGTTTCGGCAGGTTTTTTCTAATCAAATTGAAGACATTTTAAGACCCTTTTAAGACCATTATGAATTAATTTTAGACTTATACATTGCTAAACACTAAGGATATTTTTTTTTCTTATGGCCGGTTAATTCAGTAAATTGTTTTTGTATTAATAGAAAATCATGTGAAGGGATGTGTTGCTTTAGTTTTCTTTCCCTGATTAGGGAATTTAATTAGGAGAATTTCTGTAAAATTGTCAACAACAGTTGTTGTGAATTGTATCTCTTTGCAATAACAACTTCATAAATAAAAAAATAATAATAATAAATA
>CAIGQZ010032151.1:741767-768545 GCA_903798205.1 Danio tinwini
TTTTTTATACTGATGGATTATTGGTAATTGGGTGTCAAATTATTTAAGACCTACACCCAATCGGCAACCTCCCGCTCTCCCTCATGAAGCCAATTCAAAGTAACTGAAACTGCAATTCATCGACTAGCCTTTGTGGGCTGGCTCCAGCAAGTCCAAATGTGGACTGACTGCAATGCTTAATTGGCCAGTTTTACAGCTGAAAAAAACATGTTTACAGCCTGGTACAAAACATGGTTTTGGTTCATATAGCTAATATTATCCTTCATGACAACTGTGAGGGGGTGAATTTTTTTTATAACTCATCCGTTTCATTTTTATAAAGTTATATTAAGGCTGCACAATTAAGGGCGTGGCCACTTGAGTGACAGCTAGGTCTCGCTGGTCACCGTCATGTCCTCAAATACATCACATTTTTGTTTTGTTTTATGTGGCTTTACACAATCACTTGCCTTTTGGAATTATTTACTACAATTATCAGATAATATGGCATGCTGTGCACTTAATTGTGCTCACAAACCATTCAAGTGGCCTCCATTTCCCAGGTGAGTGCAATTCATATATACTTATATACCATATCTATAAATGTATTAGTTTTATGTCAGATAATGTATCATTTCTAATTTTCTTTAGAACTGTATTGCACTCCAGAATCTGAAATACTGTTTAGCTGTAGGCTATAGAACAGTCATCTGAAACGTTGTCATACAGTGTTATGCCTGGATTTTATAAATAATCTTGCAATTATTATCACAGACTATATTTGAAGTTTTTGGGAGTTATTTGTGTTTTCTTCCTGTATAAAAACGTCATACGTAAGAACAATAATTAGTGGCTCAATGTATTACAACAGTGTTTTTTAAAAGACTAAACACTTTATTGATATAGTACACAGCCAAGCACATGTGGTCAGAACATAAAAGAGTTGCAGGTAATGAAGTATTAATTGTTTCTCCCCCCCCCCAAAAAAAAAGACTAAGCAAAATGCTAGCAGGCATCTTTAGCTCCACTGATGCTCTGTCTCTTTGTCTTTTTTTGGGCACCCCCGATCGGTGCAATGACGTGCAAAACAAAATGGCGACGGTTGATCACACCTTCTTGTAGCTTCATTTGCGCTCTTTAAAAACCTATGGGTGATATCACTAATACTACATCTATATCTTTTACAGTCTATGCCTACAACACTATATTTCTGTGTATTTAAGACATTTTAAGGCCTAAAATTTAGTTTTTGAAATTTAGGATATTTTAAGACTTTAAGACACTGCGGACATCCTGCAAAGAACAAAAGATATGCAAAGTTGCCTTTTCAAGTTGTAAACTAATCTGTTTTTAAAGCTAATGATTTAATAAGTCAATGATTTTATTTAATTTTTTTAGCCTGACATGTTTACTGTTCCAAAATATTTTAAATGTTTCTTAAAAAAATATATATTGTGTTCCAAAAAGGAAAAATTTGTTGTTTTACCCGGACATTTAAAAAATAATATATTTTAGAGCAGTAATTACAATACTGTGATACCATGGAACCATTATATTTTTATCCAAGGTTATACCATCAGAATCTTATACCTGCCCATGCATAAACCCTAATAGTGAATTATGAAACTGTTAGTATTATACCTTTTATTTACAGTATTTTAAGTTTTTTCCTCGCCGCAGTCGCCTCTGGCTTGCATGGTTCGGGACTTGTAGAGCTGCGCATCGATGGATTACTCTACAGTGTTTGGACTCTCAGCAGTGAATATTAAAGGTTGCAGTATGTAACTTTGACACTCAGGGGTTGAACTAGGTATTGCACTCCTGGATCAAAATAAACGCACGCGCAATTTATGCTTTATTTAGTGCTAAATGCTAACAATGCAAGTTTGAATGCCATTTTACATGACGTATTGCCATATCATGAAAGCAGCAGCAGATAGTTCACCTCAGATCTTGAAAATATAATAAACTGTTTGAAATTGAACTTCACACATATCAGTGATTTAGCATCTACATTTAATGATGTTAAAGAGGGTTAACATGTATTAAATAGATTCTAAACCTTACCGTTTCATGAGTGAGTGCATATTCTGTGCTTCTGAAAGGCTGTATTTAAATTTCTGTTGTGTTTCATCTGGTGCAAACAGCCAAATTGCTCATCACTGCGTATCTCGTCACGAATCGTGTTGTTAGGACACGCGGTTACAATGTAACCTGTTGACATTTGTAATATTTATATCATTTGCTAATTAATAACCTCATGTGGAACTGAATCTGTCTCATTTCGACATCTAATACTGTCCACTGACACTGTCGCATTTAGCTCGCAGACACATGCTTTCAGAGTCTTTCTGAATCAATGAATGAATGAATGAATAAGATAGGCTGTTTTCCAACAAGGCAACCCGGGGTGCTGAAATATAATTGGCTAAAATTATAATTGGCTTAAATTTACCTAAACAAAGACAGCGTTCTGGCACAGAAAAACCATTTTCAAAGCAGAATATCTGACTTTAGCATTGTTTTTCAGTTAAACAAGCTTGTTCACTTCGGATGTTTCTTAAATATCTGCACACATATTATGGTATTGTTATGCTTTAGAAGAGTTAAAAACTTACATACAGCACCTTTAACAACACTGAACTGAACTAAACTTCAACACTGAAAACTGAACAGACACTTTCAATTTACTATAATCTTCTATGTGAAGCTGCTTTGACACATTGTAAAAGCGCTATACAAATAAAGATGAATTGAATTGAATTGAATTCAGGGAGAATAGCTATAGTAACAAATTAAATGTAAACTAACAATTAATAAGGACATGAAGGCAATCTGAAATGGACAAGTTAATATAAAGTCCCCTGCATTTCTCCAACCATAAGATCTCAGTTAGATGCCAAACATGCCAATTAATGTTGGGCTCAAGCTGTCTAATTGCACTAATCTGCTATCTGCAATAGTGATGTAAAGGGGTATCCATGAAGACCACCCACCACATTTCTTCTCTTCCTGTTGTCCTCTGGGGAAAGGCTAGTGACAGATAACATGAGGGCCACCAGTTGGACCAATTCCCATCAAACCCCCTGACCTTTCTGAGATGTCTACAAAGCAGCCGATGATGGGCTGAAGCCACCTGTGCTCAGGTGATTAAGGTAAAGGGCAAAGGATTAAAGGCACTAAACTGCTTACAGGGATTAGGAAAAACAAATCAACACAACTTGTAATTGTAAAAATGTCTCATTAAATTTCAAAACAAAAGTGTTTTGGCTTTGGTTGTTTGTCATCTGTAAGCAATTAAAAGGGATAATTCACCCAAAAATGCTAATTCTATTGTTTATTACTCACCCTTATGTTGTTCCAAACCCCTCAATAAGGATGCATTGATCATGTTTTTCCATAATTTCTGTGATTTTTTTTTCCAGATTCAGTACAGATTTCCATTTTATTTACTTGTTATTCTTTATTTTACTAGAAAACAGAAAAAAAAGTTTTGTTACCAAATTGCTTATTAATCACAGGCTAAATCTGCAGTGATTTCATATTAAAAGTAACAACTAGACTTTTATATTTTATATATTATGTTGTGGTACAGTATGGTACTGTACGGTACAGTTCACCTTTATTAGGCTTGCGTTTTCACTGCCAAAAGTGTTCCAATGGTGGTGCGTGGTGTATGACAAAAAGTTTCAGTCCAAGTCATTATCGTTCGAGAAAATGTCTACAGTAAAGCTGAACGGGTCGTTCACATATTATATGAGAAGCACTTCTCACAAAACAGATGCTTTATACCCATAAATATGTGCGTATAAATGTTCATTACTAAGCTTTCTATGGACATGATTAGATTATAACTGCAGATCAATGATTGGCGAAATAGACTACTGTAACATCAGCAATTATATTAAATAGATAAATAAATTAATTAATTAATAATTAAATAAATAAATAAATAAATAAATAAATGTAACATATGAACACATACAGACCCTTACAATCTCCGATATGTTACTAATTACAGAAAACTACACACAGCATACATTTAGTCCATTTTTGCATTTAAAAACAACATGCATCATATAGCCCAGTCAGTGCAAACCTCTCATCTGTATCTTTAATCTTCACCAGCACATGTAATCTATTGTTAAAAAGTTATTCCGTCATTCCGAGTTTATAATAGTCCAAAAGGAGACTATTAACATGACAGTTTGTTTATGTTGTAGGTTGCTGAAAGAATCATTTGCTCCTTTGTTTTTTCAGTCTTCTCCTTTGTTATTTCGCACGTCAGTCTCTTGTTTATCCATTTCTGAAAGGATTGGATGCCAGAAGCACTTCAATAATCACGTGCACATTATTATTATCAGCTCAAGAAGTTTGTTATTTTAAAATATAGACACGCGGCAAACTCACGCAAGAAAGCTAAACCGCTCGCGCTTTAAAACAACTACGGGGCACAGTGCAGATTCTGCTCTTCTTCTTTGCTTAGTGGCGGTTCATCAAGACAACAAAAAGGTTTGTTTGATCTCGAATTGATCATGGCTCGTTATAATATGTATATTTTATTATGGTTAATGTCTCGGCTGTGTATTTAAAAATGGCAGTTCCTTTGTTTTCATTCTCCAGCTTGTGTACGAACGAGTGACTTATCGCTGTAAACCAATACCATTCTGTTGCGCGTCTTGCTCTGTCTTTTGATATCCTTTAGTTGTGCTAGGTACCCTTTGCAAAGGGTACCCAAAAAGTGGTATGGTACGATTTGCTTTTCGGTACCTTTTGACAGGGGAAACGGCCATAAAAGCGTAAAGAACCGAACTGTACATCGCAATATTGTTTAAGAAAATTGTGATAGGTTTCTATTGCCCATATCGCACAGCCCTAATACGTATAGTATTTAATGGTGAAAGTATTAGATAATTGCAGAGAATGAAATGAACAAATGTTAGGGTTAATGTTTGTTAAAATGACTGCATTTACTCATTTTTCATGTGTATTCATACAGAATATGCACAGAAGTACTTCTTGCTGTCACCTGTACTCAAACTGTACAAGATTCAACATCTCTCTCTCTCTCTCTCTCTCTCTCTCTCTCTCTCTCTCTCTCTCTCCCCTTGTTTTGCGTGTTTATGTGAAGGGGTAAAGATGTTTAAAGGGTTCTTTAGCTTGAAGGCATAGGGCTAAGAGGAAGGGTTAGATACCCCTTGAAACTAGGGGTGAAACGGATCACTGTTGATCCGTGATCACAACTCACGGTTCGGAACGCACGTGACCCGTGGATTAATAATTTATTTTGAATTTGTCGATTAATCCAACATTTCTAACCAATATTGCAGAGATCGCCTCCCGCGTCATTCAAATCGTGTGCATGAAAGCATTTTGCCTTCTCTGTAAGATATAATGATGACGGGAAAAGTTGTGGTGGGACCTACTTAAATGCTTTCTTAGGCTATTAATTTAATGCGTTTTCTGTCACTGCTTGTTTAGCCTGCATTAATGCATTCAGTGTAAAGCTGCACAATTAAACATTAAAAGATTGTGATCTCAGTTCAAACCCGCGCAACATGAACGATAAATGATAATGATTTGCATATGTTTATTAATCCTTCACAGCGCTGCATTCAAATCTGCATCGAGAGAGATTGAGTTTTTACACTTTTTCAGTGAGTTACAAACAAATAACACAGAAGTGCTGGGAGAACAGTTTATAGTTCAGATATTATATAGATTACATATAAGATTAAAATCACTGTAATGAAACATGACACTGGTGAATTTTTGACAACAAACAAACATATGTTCTAATACATTCATAACGGCGTTCTTGTTTTACCGTCATGCTTTAAAAAAAAACTATACATTTAATCTATAATCCATAATAATAACTCCTGTATAGTAATCCCACAACATACTTTCACATCTGTCACTTGATGACACTCACATGTTACCCTGTCAGAAAAGTCTAGTAGCTCTGAATTAGTTTTCTACAGTGTCTGGTATAATGTTAATGTTGTTTTCGTGTGTTTAGATGGCCACGGTGTAAATGCACAGTACAGTTATGAGCTTATTGCCATATTATATCCATGATAACGTTGCTTTCCTGAAGATAATACCAAAAAAAAAAAACACACAACAGGAATAACTACAACAGTCAACATCATCAATTTCATATGTAGTAGGAGACTGCGATGACATACAGTATGATGACGTGTGCAGGTGTTGTAGTGCTGTCCCATTTCTTAGGGGTAAATTTTGAAGCCCTTCCCCTTTACCCTTAGGAGTAAAAAAAACAACTTGAATTGGGATTGGGCCTAAATCAGAGTCGGAGAATGTTCAAAGTCCTAAAAGGCAGCAAAAACATTGACAAAACATTCCATGTGTCTTCAGTGGTTCAATAGTAATGAAGTAATGAATACTTTTGTGCACACAAACAGCAAAAATAACTTTATTCAACGGTTTCGCCTCTTTACTGTCAGCTGAATATCTCACAGAATGAGTGTCGTGCAGCTGATATATAACCTTTATATGATTTGTTTCAAACTGTGCAAGTCGCACACAGGTATCTGTTTATACGTGAGCAATGTGAAAGTTTCTCTCAAGAATGTGTGCCCTGAACTGATAGAAAAGAGAAGAGACTGTTGAATAAATTCATTATTTTTTTATTCATTTTAGATTTGTGTATTCTCAAAGCCTCATAACATTACGATTGAACCACTGAATACACATAGAATGTATTGACAATATTTGTACTAACTTTCTGATAGGGCTTGGTTTTAAAAATGTATCGCTATATATTGACAGAACACTATTGCCGATTTAAAGATGATTCCTTGGATTTACCAGATTTTTTTAAGTTAAGTGGTTGTAAACAATGTATTTGGGCTGAATTTAAACAAACAAATTATGTTGAACATTACGAAATGTAATTTGTTTGTTTAAATTAAACATATATAAATTTTTTGCAACAATTTTGCAGACATCAATTTTTTCAGTGTTGAAAGGGATGGCAATAAGCTTAGGGTGCAAGTTTTTCCTTTCCAATGTAGGCATGCGACTTGCGGCGCAAATAGGGAGCGTCTTGCACATGCTGTCATACGCAAATTGTTCAGGCGCACCTAGTTAATGCCACGTGTGCACATTGATTTATGTAAAAAGTTTAGTTTAAACTTTATTGTCCGTTCTGCTTGGCACAGAAAGAAAATTGGTCTTTAAGACTGGTAACATAAATACAAACATACAACAATCACATAATAGCAACACTCATCAAGATACCAACATGAATTAAATACTTAAAAATACATATTACTGTATATCATTCTTAACAACCACCCCATTCACATCAAACAGTGATCCGATTTAATACAACAAATGGGATAAATGACTTTTTACAAGGATTTCTTTGGGATTTAGGAATTTTAAACCTGCTTGCTGATGGTAACATTTCAAAATCTGAGTGACGGGGATGTGTATTATCTTTTAAAATCACAATTGCTGTTTTTTCCATAAAGGAGTCAAATAGAATCTGCAGCAAATGTTGTTTTTAAGCAGTTACCTTATTTTCCTGACTGATAATTTGTGATAATTTGTTCTGTTTAAGTGTTGTGTTACCAAACCATGAAACAATATTATATATGATAACACTCTCTATTATTCTATATGCCATGTATAGGCATGGGACGTTTTCATACCGTCAACATTTTCTCTAATACTGTTCCTAAGGTTTGTGTAAGATATCAAAAGATGCCATTTTAAATTGTAAATAAATCTGTGTTTTTGAAACTAATGAAGACAGCAGACGTCAATAATTCATTTTCATTATTTGGCCTGGCACGTTTACTGCTCCAAAATATTATAAATGTTTCTCAAAATAAAATATATTGTGTTCAAAGGGAAAAAAACTTTAGTTTTTTTTTTTACAGACATTTAAAAAAGAATATATTTTAGAGCAGTAATCACAATACCGTGATACCGTAAAACCGTGATATTTTTATCCAAGGTTATCATACCGTCAGAGTCTTATACCGGCCCATGCCTAGCCATGTAGTATTAACATTAACACTGCTCAACTTGCAGAGGAGACTGAGGCACTAACTTGCCCTCTTATAAACAGCCTCTACATTAATATCAAAATTCAGGTTATCGTCAATAATTGTGCCTAAATACTTAAAAGAACTAACAAATCTGCGTCACCCTTTATATGAAATATACACGTCAGTAACGGTAAACTAATTACCTCAGACAAACACAGTGCATCCAAACACTGCAGTGCTTTTTTCTCTCCATAAACTTGTATCAGAGCTGAAGCAATGTCCGTTTGTCATCCTCTTAGAAAACGGTTGATGGTCGCCTAGTTACAGAAAGATGGCAGGAGAGCACGAGCGCTTTTCACATGTTTGGGTTGTCATCAGGGCTTGACATTAACTTTTTTGATCACCAGCCACAGTGGCTAGTAGTTTTCCAATATTACTAGCCACTCACCATTTTCACTAGCTACAATTTTTTTTCTGTTGCTGGGAAAATATATTTCATATGGATAAATTTGACTTTGGCAAGTTAAAATTACTTGATTTAGGTTTTGTGTTATGTCCACATGCCTCCTCATTCATTTCACTTTTTGTGTGTTGTGTATGAGCTTGCTCAATGAAGATGAGCAAATGGGCTGTCGCATTGCAATTAGATTTTATTTCACATGACCTATTCATCTCTGACCACATAAAAAATAAATAAATAATTATTTCTTAACTACTAAATGTAAATAATGTGTCAAGACAAGCAAAATATAGCTGTATACGTGCACTTTTTAATTCAACAAAACTTTTCTTTAAAAAAGTTAACATTTAAAAAGGAATTATTGTCATGTATCTAAAATATGCACAATAATCTATCCTGGCTAAAGGTCTCAGATCACCAGTTAACTGCACATAAATGGGAGTTAATCTCATATTAAGCAATGTTATTGTAAACAAAAAGATAATAAAGCTATAATAACAAAAATAATTAAAGCTGCAAGCAGCGATGAAAGGGACCTCGCACCCCGGGCTCACCGCCGCCCGGTGGCCTCAGGATGACAGAGAACAGCGAACAATATTAATTTAAGCCGATATAAAAAAAAACCTGAGAAAAATCAATGATTTATGCCAAATTTCCTCATGTCAGCAGGTGGCGCTATGATTGTGACTCAGTATTGGCATGTAAATGTCTTCAGGAGAGGACTTTTATCAACCATGTCAATTTTCAAGCAGCTCGGCCATTGTTTGCCTGAGTTATGAGTAATTTTTCTGTTGCCAGCAGGTGGCGCTATTACTGTGACTCAATATTGACATGTAGATGTCTTCAGGAGAGGACTTTTATCAACCTCATAAAGTTTCAAGCAGATTGGACATTGTTTGGCTGAGTTATAAGTGATTTCCTGTTGCCAGCAGGTGGCGCTATAACTATAACTGGATATAGGCATGTAGATGTCTTCAGTAGAGGACTTTTATCAACCATGTGAAGTTTCAGGCAGATCTGACATTGTTTGCCTCAGTTATTAGACAAACTACCTTCTGTCAGCAGGTGGCGCTATGACTGTGAATCAATATTGGCATGTGGATGGCTTCAGGAGAGGACTCTTATCAATCATGTAAAGTTTCAGGCAGATCGGACATTGTTTGGCTCAGTTATTAGCCAAACTACCTTCTGTCAGCAGGTGGTGCTATGACTGTGACTCAATAATGGCATGCAGATGTCTTCAGGAGGGGACTCTTATCAAACATGTGGAGTTTCGGGCTGATCGGACATTGTGTGAATGAGTTATAAGCCAAACTACCTTCTGTCAGCAGGTGGCGCTATGACTGTGACTCAATATTGGCATGCAGATGTCTTCAGGAGAGGACTCTTATCAAACATGTGAAGTTTCGGGCTGATTTGACATTGTGTGAATGAGATATAAGTACCTCCTTTTCCATGGCGAAGCGTTGATATTTGTCAGTCCGCTACGGACACGCCCATCGGCAAATACTCTAGATCTTCACAATATATCATCACTAGAGCTTTCAGATAACACCACCCAAATTTGGTGCTGATACAATAAAATTTGTGGAAGGAGTTTGTTATGCTGTAAAACACATCACTTCCTGTTGCCACCAGGTGGCCCTATAACTGTAAATGGATATTGGCATGTAAACGTGTTCAGGTCAGGACTCTTATCATACGTGTTAATTTTGAGGCAGATCGGATAATGCATGCCTGAGTTATAGCAACTTCCTTTTTCATGGCGAATTGTCAAAGTTTGGGAGGCCGCCACGGACACGCCCATCGCCGAAAACTCTAAAGCTTTGCAATTTAACATCGCCAAGGCCTTTAGATGACAAAACACAATTTTGGTGTTGATCGGATAAAACCCCTAGGAGGAGTTTGTTAAAATACAACGCCTGGAAATGGCAAAAACGCCACTTTTTCGCCTCAGGAAGTCAAAAATATCGACTTCCTGTTGGGTTTGAGATATTGCTCGAAGAGACTTTTTTGTATGGTTTGGCATGTTTGAGGTGTGTGCCAATTTTCGTGCGTGTGTATGATTCGTAGCTCAGTGGCTAGTCCGTCACAAACGCATAGGTGGCGCTGTCGAGTCATTTTGCCACGCTCACTTCCGAAACCTATAACAAACGTAAATGTTTGTCACTTCTGAGGCGTGTGCAAAGTTTCGTGAGTTTTCGGGCATGTTTAGCCTTTCAAATTAGCGATTCAATTAAAGAAGAAGAAGAAGAAGAAGAAGAAACGGAGCAATTCCAATAGGGCCTACGCACCGTTCCGGTGCTCGGTCCCTAACTAAGCAAAAGAAAGCAGATAAAAAACAGCGTGTGTGATGATGAAAGCATGATCACGAGCACACGATTAAGGTTTGGCCAATTAATAATCTGTTCAAGGAATAATTCAAGTGAAATCAACGACCGCTGCTGCTTACAATAGGATATATATATATTTTAAATATTGAGCTCTTAAAAGCAGCATGACAGAAGGTGTACAATCATAGCTTTTTGTCCAGCCTATTTCAAAGAGAACCGATTGCACCAGTTGCGTTTCCTCTAGGTTGCTTTGTGCAAGTAAACGGAAGTGCACGCTTTTTAACAGTTGCGCGCATCACATCACCTATGCGTGCGAGTGATCATCCTCTCATTTGGTATTCACCTGCTTCTTTTGCTTACGAGAACACAATTGTTTTTTTTAATCAGTCATGCTGCTTCTTGATTCTAAGAACACATTTGCATGAATATCGGGCCATCCTTATTATCAAATCCAAATAATAATTTCCAAATATTTATAACTAATAATAACTAATAATTAAAAAAATATTTTCAACCAGCTAAAGTGGCTAGTGGGAGCAGCTGTCTAACCCACCAAAGCTGAAATCTACCTGCATTTGGCAGGTCGGCGGGTGTTAATGTCAAGCCCTGGTTGTCACCGCCACTTCACGTCAGAATAACAACATACGCGAAAATTAGTTCTGTATAGCAGCAGTTAGGAGACTGTAAATGAAAAAAGGATGTAAGGATGTCACCAGAGTGGCTTTTTGGTTTCTTTTCTTGTACATCCCAGCCCCTAGCACCGCATCTGAATGATTTCTTAGCATAGGGGGTAATGTGGTCATCCAATTTCACATTTGTAATATTGCAATATGTATTATATAATGATAAAGGATAATGAAATCTAAAACGGTTAGTTCCTTTTCTTGAAAGCTCAGATTTGATTATCTTAATTTGTTTTGTTTACAAATTTTGAGGTTTACTGTATTATTATTCACACCTTAAAGTTTGCTTTGATTGTTCAGCATGTACACTTTACTATAGAACACACTTTGTAACAATTTATTTATTAAAGTGATTTACAGAATACAAAATTATACATATTTTTCCAAACAAAGAAAATATGCCACATTTATTTATTACCTGAAATATTCCGTGACTTATATTACAGTATGACTAATAACTGAGCATGCATATGAGCCTTTTACATAAACTACATAAGTTTTATTAATATAGCACAATTCCCAATTCCCTCATGCTGATGCTTTGAGGTTTGATAGAAGTACATTTGTTTAGTCTAGGGGTTTATAATAAATATTTAAAATAACTGTCACTATAATTTATGTTTGTTTTGCACTTTTATATTTTTAATTTATATTACGTTCAGAACATTATCAAGATTTAAAGATTTTGTTATGGAGTGAGGGAGCTTACTGTACAATGTTATAAAGCTGAATGCTCTGAATGTATTATTCATTCATTCATTTTCTTTTCGGCTTACTCCCTTCATTAATCAGGGGTCGCCACAGCGGAATGAACCACCAACTTATCCAGTTTTATGCAGCGGATGCCCTTCCAGCTGCAACCCATCCCTTGGAGACATCCACACACACTCATTCACACACAAACACTATAGAAAATTTAGTCTTTGGACTTGTGGGGGGGGGGGGGGATGGGAACATGCAAACTCCACACAGAAATGCCAACTGACCCAGCCTAGGTTCGAACCAACAACCTTCTTGCTGTGAGGCGACTGTGCTACCCACTGCGCCACTGTGAGGGCCCTTCTGAGTGTTTTAATAATTTTTTTTTACACACTGATGACTTCATTTCCCATCAACAATATTATTTTGACCAGTCAAGAGCAACAAAGTACAACAAAAAAAATCCTATGACACTTTGTAACTACTTTACATTTTGCAAGATTACTGTTTGATTAATAGTGTCATTTGAATGTTTTTGAGGTGGTTGCTGCATGCCATTCATGCTATCTAAAGCTCATAGAAAACATGATATAAGAATACATTTATGTTTCCTTTGAAATCAGATTGATGTCAACCTGAAATAAATCTATTGCATTACTTCTATTACTAATGTAGCATGCAACAAACTAATATAGTGAATATGAAATTCTTAGCAAATAACAATGATTTATAAAAATAAAAAATGTAAATGCAGATAAATACTGACTATGTAACTAGATTATTGATGCAAATATGTGCAAATTGAAATGACCAGCACACACAAAAAACAAGTGTTCCAGCCCCAACTGACCTTTTTCTGAATGCATAATGAACACTAAAAAAGGTCTGCTGGGAGCAAAACAGGGGAGACCAAAACCCTTTATCTTAATCATCTAAATGAATTTGGGACTTGGCAATTATATATTTTTTGTCCTTTGTACAGTAAATGCCCCTTCAAGGCCTTTAGAATAGCAACACAATGCTCCTCAAATAGTAAAAAAAAATTATATTAAATTAAATTAAATTGTTTTGTTTTTTTTTCAGACCAAACAATAAAATGACAAGTAATACTAAAAATCTAAACCTTAAAATGCATTAAAAACACACATTATCTTTTCTGGAAACATATATTTGTAAACATTACAAAAATCTAACAAAAAAAAAACCAATTATATTATAGCTGCTTAATCAATCGTGTTTTTTAATAGAATCATCAGCAATTGTTAAAAGCCACTTAAATGAAGTGTCATGGCCAAATCCCCATTTGTTTTTAACCCCTAAAGAATAAAACCTGGTTTTAAAAAAGTGCATTAGTAAATTAATAAAAACAACTAAATAAATGATATGATTGAAATAGTTCAGTGTAATAAATGAGCAAAGCCTTACATGGAATAATCTGGATATTTTTTAAATCAAAATGATGTCATATTTACATAATGTTCAGCAAAGAACTATTCTGTAATAGTATGTCAACATGCTTTCCCAGTGATGGGTTGCGGCTGGAAGGGCATCCACTGCGTAAAATATATGCTGGATAAGTTGCCGGTTCATTCCGCTGTGGTGACCCCAGATTAATAAAGGAATTAAGCCGAAAAGAAAATGAATGAATGAATGTCAACATGCATTAAAGAGAACAGACTAAGGCCCTTTCCCAATTCTCCCCCTTAACCCTTCCCCTTACCCCTACTCCTCGTTTTGCGTGTTCCCGTCAAGGGGTAGTGGTGTTCCAATTCTCTTTAGCTTGAAGGCGTAGGGCTAAGGGCAAGGGGTTTACACCTCTTCGAACTAAGATTTTTCAGGAGCACACTTGAAACGGAGGGTTAAGAAAATTTCTCAGAGTACACCTGCTACAGCGGCAGTTTCACTGCACCCGGAAGTAAGGGGATCCACAAATTAGTTATTTTTTTTGACCATTCTCTGTAAACTCTAGAGAAGTTTGTGCATGACAATCCCAATAGATCAGCAGTTTCTGAAATACTCCAACATTTAAAGTCACTTAAATCACCTTTCTTCCCCATTCTGATGCTTTTTTGAACTTTGAACTTCAGCAAATCGCCTTGACCATGTCTGCATGCCTAAATGCATTGAGTTGCTGCCATAAGTGACCGGTTAGTGTATGTTGATACTGGAACATCATTTTTGTTTGAGAATGTAATCCATACCTATTCCCTACCCCTAAAACCAATCATAACTGTAAATTATTCCCCAAATCAGAAGGGAATAACAGCTGGATAAGTTGGGTAACAGTCATGTAGAAGTGCATAAACCTAACCGTAAGCCTAAACTTAACATCAACAGTAAACACAAGCCTTAATTCTGATTGGCTAAATGGAAATCCAGGAACATGCTCTACTTAGTGAAATCAGGTTGGCGGACATTTTGCAGAGATCTTTTCAACATATCCATATAGGATTATCATGTGTTCTTTTATTGTTTTATTATTTACATTTAATTGTGCCATGCTATGACATGAGATATCATCAATATGTATATTTTTTACAGGACAGACAAGGATGTTTCGCTAAAAGGTGCAGTAGGTGATTGTCTTCAGAAAAATGTTTTGTTGTGCTGGTTAAAAGTATCTTCACAGTCCATTAGTAATGATTAAAGTAAATGATCTAAATGTGTTTATATGAATTTTTATATTCTGGGTAAGGCATAAAACAAAAAAATGTTCACCCAATTAAATATTGTCGGGTCGGCATCTCCCATAATTCCGATATGTAGCCCAAACTGTCTGTCAACAATGTAGATTTGGACTTATGCGCATCTCTTTTCACGCATATCCGCCATTAGCGCCATATTGCCATGCACGCCGTGCATTCACGTGCAGACGAGACGAAACAGTCATAGTCGCGGTAAAATCAGATGCTGAATTGAAACTTTTTATAATCCTGAATCAATATTGGAGTTACTTTTGCACGCTGGAGGAAGGATTACACCATGGCTGAAGTATTTCTGTTAGACAGGTAATGTTCTGTTTTAAAATTATTTTAGTCCCCCAAAGCTGATGTAGATATTGTTGTTATCAGGGAGTAATTAGTGCCGGAATACGCCGGATCCAGAACCTCTGAAATCTGACCTCATTTTACCAACCCCCCTTCTAACCGCCCTCCCCTGTCCACTGTTCACTTTCACTTTCTTCTGCGACTCCCCAAGCCTCTTCACTTTCGTCCACGACACCCCTCCGCCATACACCACCCATGCCCCCTGCTCTCCACTTTTGTGCGCGCCACCTCTGCATCCTCGGGTAACATGCCGGATCCTTTACCCAGAGCTGTTCCAGGACCTCCAGGAATTTTACAAATTAAGCACTGGTTGTTATGAATGGACTAATGCACGCAAGTGTTGTTCAGCCACTGAAATCTTCCGGCAAAAGATGTGACTATTTTCAGTTTCATAAGGGACCTATTACAGCATCGATAATGTACATTTTTATTTAGTTTAACAACAAAACATCAGTAAATAGTGATATTCTGCTTAGCCTGCTTGGCTGAGGTGAAGTTGCTTTTATATTCACATTGGTTCATTTTTGAACAATGACAACCTGTAACGCGCTCCCTATATGGTTTACCATGCTACTCTGAATATTCGCTCTGAAATAGCATGTAAGTGTGGCTTAGTAACAAGTGTAATTCCTGCACGCCGCCGGTCAACTGGAGAATGATATGAACTAGTCATGACTTGAAACACACGTTTGCAATTTCAGGAGGCGTGGCTTTAAAACACAGTCCCTCCCCTCCACTCAAAGATAATATGCTGACTGGATAGCATTTTGGCAGATCTCCTACTGAACCTTTAAGAAACAAGTCATAACCGGTTATGATGTACTGACGGTTTTCTGATATCATTTGTCAGAGTAGCATATGATGTCCACAGAGGCAAAATGTGTGCACGAGTAGCAGTGGAGCATGTTGCTTATTTGATGTTTGAAACATTTATAAAAGTTTAGTTCTGTTTGTATTTAATGACAAAATTGATTACATGTGAAGAAAATGTTTCAAATTGCAGTGCATATTGAATTGAACCATATGAATGGCAACACAATGCTCCTGAAATAGTAAATACAGGTAAACAGTATAGTGTTTTTTTTGTAGGCAAACACCAGAACTTGATTTTAGATGTATTGGCAGCCAGTAAAATCTGATGAACAGAAGTCTGGAGTGCGCTCTTTTTAACTTTTTAAACCGTTGCCACTGCATTCTGCATTAGTTTCAGAGTTTCAATTGTACTGGCAGTAACACTGCACTGTAGCATAGCTGTGATATGAAAACCAATGTTCTGAATGGTCCAAATGATGCCTTGTACTGTACATGTACTGTAGATAGAAAAAAGGGTCCATAAACTAAGCCCTGAGACACCCCAGTCACATGGAAAACAGAAGTGAATAAATTTGGTGAGAGGACAAATAGAAGCAATCACTAAGTCCCTTGCTGCTTTTCTTGCTTAGTTTAGTGGTCTTTACATGAGGGCTGCCACAGTATACAGTACTAACTTACACTCACAAGCCAGTTTATAAGGCACACTTTACTAGTACCGGGTTAAGCCCCCTTTTGCCTTCAGATCTGCCTTAATCCTTTGTGGCATAGATTCAACAAGGTTATGGAAAATACCTCAGAGATTTTGGTCCATATTGACATGATAGCATTACGCGGTTGCTGCAGATTTGTCGGCTGCACATCCATAATGCAAATCTTCCATTCCACCACATACCAAAGGTGCTCTATTGCCATTTGAGTACAGAGAACTCATTATCATGTTCAAGAAACCAGTCTGAGATGTTTCGCGCTTTACCACATGGTGCGTTATCCTGATGAAAGTAGCCATCAGAAGATGGGTACACTATGGTCATAAATGGATGGACATGGTCAGCAACAATACTCAAGTAGGCTGTGGCATTGACACGATGCTCAATTGGTACTAATGGGCCCAAAATGTGCCAAGAAAACATCCCCCACACCATTACACCACCACCACCAGGTTGAACAGTTGATACAAGGCAGGATGGATCCATGCTTTCATGTTGTTGATGCCAAATTCTGACCCTACCATCCAAATCAGACCAGGCAATGTTTTTACAATCATTTATTGTCCAATTTTGGTGAGCCTGTGTGAATTGTAGCCTCAGTTTTCTGTTCTTAGCTGACAGTAGTGGCACACGGTCTCAAAACTGATCAGGTACACAAAAAAGCATGAGGACGACAGCTTCACGACTCATCACACTGTGTTGATATGCTTGTTTTTCTCAATACGAACCTGTGAAACATTATAAACTTAAAGCAAATATACATATACACGAGTCAATATGAAGAGTTCAGATGCAAAAGCCTCTAAGTGTCATCTGAAATCCTTCAAAAATGAAAAATTTGCTCAGGCTCTTGTGTGTAGGTTCATCAATTTTACTTGTATAGCAATAAGTATGTACTTTTCATGGGCTTTAATGTGAAATATCTGAACATAAACATGGGAAGCGGAGAAAAGTGCTCATTTTAGAAAGAACATTTCAGATGGCTGTGTGCATATACAGATATGTGCATTCTGTATAATAATACGGAAGCCTTCTTTATTTAATTTTAATGCTTTTTGTTATGCACTTATGTAATTGCAATTTGCACAAAACATTTTTTTTTAAGTTTTCAACTAAAAAGACAGGATATTCATAAGTGTGTTGTAAATATAAATATAAATATAAAAAAATGCCTATCCCTACAATAAATGCACACTGATTTCAACTTCTGCTGCTTTCAAAAGTGTGCACAGTTCATTTTTACTGCTATTTGGACATGCTGTACTGTTGAGAACATCAAAGGGTCTATTAAGTGCACAAAACTGATAAGCCATGTGACGCAGCACAAAACCAAATGCAACTTCAAAGTAAACATAAGTCATTCCTAGTACACATAACTAATAATACACGTCATTCCTAGTACACATAACTAAGCATGAAACCAAGCACTTTAGCACATCTTAATACTGCTTGAGTTGAGTTCTCAACGCTGGAATTTTTTCTTCGATGTTGATGTTTTATTTATTTTTATTTAGACAGTAAGTGTGAGATTTTTTTTTTACATATTTTAATATTCATGCTCTGTTAAATTACATGAAAAATTACATAAAAAATGTGAGTAAAAGCAAATACATTACTGGATGCAATGACTACTAATAAAAAGGGCTTCTAAACTCAAAATATAACCCCTTAATTAAATTAAAATTAATTAATAAAAAAATTAAATTAAATTAAATACTGTATAATAACATTACTAATATTAATTATTACCATTTAATTTGAGTTAAAAACAACGCATTTTAAACCAAAGGAAAAAAAAGTCAGGAAGTATGTTTTGTCAAAAGCACTTTTCATTCCAAGATAAGACGTTTGCAGCATACTGCATTCCCAAAAGTACAATAAAGCGACCCAAATAGCTTGTGTGGACTGTGCAGAGACATTTACTTTGAACCAGGCTGCTCGAAGATGCTGAAAACGCTGCTGGATAGTAAACTGCTCATGTGTAAAAACAGTGCAGCAATTCACATGAAAATATGCAGTGCATATATCATTTAGATTTTTGCGCAGCCATACGTCTATAACAGTAGTTCCCAAACTTCTGCTGGGCACCATTTTATAAAAAAATAAATAAATTATACCCCCTACAAGAATTTCATTGCTAAAGTCTTAAGTACTTTGTGATTCTTCAGAAAGCATAGCTATTATGCTGATTTGCTACCAACATTTATGAAATATGCATCATTACTATGGTCCACCAATGGTCCATTCCATTTCTGAGGAAACCTTTTCTGCAGGATTCTATATACAATATACAATACCCACACACACCCACAAAATGAAACTATCAGACATGATCTTGGCTGCAAAATTCAGAGTTTATTCAAAATAAAATGTCAAATGATTATTTACTGTACTTCATTCCAAATGATACTGTTTTTAAGTTTAATATAAACTTCACTTTACTTTTGGTTCATTTTATTAATGGTTTTGTTCGTTTTTATTTAGTGAACGCATTATTTATTTAGTTTATGCATGTTTATTTTCAGTTTATTTGTAGTTTGTAATTTATTTTAGCTGTAGTAATTCTAGTTTATCAGAGGTAACTCAACAAAAACGATTCGCGTCCACACTGGCGTTTCACCTAGCATTTCTGAACAGTTCTGAGTCCACACTATAGTCGCTGAAAACGCACATCACAGGACCACACACACACACTCTGGCATCCACTGCAGCGTATACGCATGTCTGAGCTCTAGGCAGTCAGCGGGTGCTTTGAGCCCATCTACCCATATTAGAGCTGTGCTTGTTAAACAGTTCAAGGATCTACCGCTGGTTCTAATCTCACTATATTTGTTAAACATGATATTTAATTCACCTTGTTGTCTATGTCTAAGGACATATTCCTGACTTTGGTCTTTTGAATCTACTTGTTCTCAGGTAACCTGTTTTGGCTGAGCGCAAATATAGGTTAATATATTAATTCATGTAACCACGTAGACTTCTGCATCTAAATGCTTGCATTTATTTTTTGTATTGTATAAACTTATTGTATGTTATACTTTTATAATGTCCATTATTGATTATTAAAACTGATATTCAGCAAAACAGAGGGTATGTTTCATACTTTTAATGAAAATTAAAATAATGTTATAGGCTCTGTTTTGTTATAAATATGCATACAGTGAAGATGACGGTCATATAAATATGCAGCTACACAATGCCTCAACATTTTATGCGTCTGTTAAGTTGCTAATATCAAAATGAAAATAGGCAGTTCCTTATATCATGTTTTCATTTTATTGTTAAAGCGAAACACCGTAGCCAGGGTGATGTAAATGAGATTATACGTACACTGTTCTGTTTGAAGATTTACTCGACGTGTCCTTGGGAGTTTTAAAATAAAAACAGTCTCTTCAGCATTTTCAAAAAGCTCAGTTTTCAGCACTCGAAAACTTTGGCGTAGTGTGGATGAATGGCGTAACCATAGCAAAATGTATGTGTTTTAAAACAAAAAAGTATTAGTGTAAACGGGGCCTCAGTCATATAAAGGTAAGTGCACAAGGGTCTCTTTCACACTTTCTCTCACACACACACTATACTCTATATAACTCCATAAAAGCCAGAAACTAAGCTTCTTTTGCACTACAACTGACGATCAGCAGAAAAAAAAATACAAACAGAGAAAACCACCCACAACCAAGAATACATAATAATATGCTGTCATGGTTTTGCAATCAAAAAAAGTAATTATAATGGAAGTCATGGGGGCAAAAACAGCCACCAACAAGAGAAAGAGTGTATTGTTGAGTTTTTCAAAACATCAAATGTGTGTCAAAATAAAATGCCAAAAGTCACCAAAAGTCATTCCATTTGCTGAAATACAGAGAAAGTTGTGGCCAATTTAAGACTCAAAATCAGCCCAAAGTGGATAAACACATCCCCAACAGCACACAAGGATTAACAAAATAGTTTTTTGGTCAATAACTTCAGTTTTTGTTGGCTAAAACAACCTTGCTTCTATTAGTATGCATAATAATAGTATGCAGTGGGGTTTGCATTACACTGAAGATGCTTCTTTTGCTTATAGCATTCTGTTGACTACACCATCTCTTGTTTCCCAATATGCAAGATGATCATTCTATGCTTATATATAATAACTTTAACTGTTAAAAGCTATTAGTTACTAGTTAATTAGTTAAAGTAATTAGCAACTAATAAAATGGTAACTAATACCTTTTCTGACTTTGATTGTAATACAAGAATGAGCACATTTTGTAAAGCTGCTTTGAAACAATAGCTATTGTGAAAAGTGCTATAGAGATAAACTTGAACTGCTTGATACCATCAGTTCCCTTTAAGAAAAAAAAAAGTTACTGACCTGAAGGGCGTTGTAGAGCAGCTGATGCTCAAACTTTTTGATTCCCAGGATGTGCTGGAACATCTCATAAAGCTGCTCCTTGCTGAGGATGAGCTCTGACACTGCGCTGAACGGCATTCTTCCCTGCGCCCGACGCTGGTCCTCTTCTCCTTTGTAGATGGCATCATACTTGGTGATCCAGGAGCTCAAGACAGTCTCTTTGCTCAAGCCGTCAATCTCAGGCAGGCTACGCACGCGACGCTCAATGTTCTTTTTGAAGACCTCTCTGAAGTCACTGGCAGAACAACCTCCGCTCAGTACCATGCGGGCAACTCGCTCACTCTTTAGAAAGCCCTGTTAAAAGAAAAAAGCATGGGGTTAAGATTAAGTTACAATCATCTGTTGTTTGTTCCAGAGCAAGACACAGGAAGTAGAAGAAGAGGAAAGAGAAGAATAAGAAGAAAGGGAAGAAAAAGTAGAAAAAGAATTACAAGAAGAAAATGAAGCAAAGAAAAAGTAGTAGAAAAATAAGGTGCAGCAGATAAAACAATAAGAGTAATAAAAAACATTACTATAACAATAATAATGCTTTTTACAAATTGAAGTGGAATAAACATAACATTTAAGTTGTCCCCCAAAAAAGCTTTAAACAAACAGCAAATGTCATTTTTGAGTGTATGTCGCCTGGATGCCATGACAAAAACTATTGCCTTAGATTTAATTTCAGACCATTGCCTAAAACACGTAAAAAAACTGACATGATTTTAAATTTTAAAAAGCAAGTTTAACAAGCCTTTTTTTAAAGTGGTAAATCCAGACTTTTAATCGATTACATACAATAAGTGCTCTTGAAATATGAAATGGATGTGGGTCCAGACTGAAATCCCTCTGGGTCCGGATCGGATATTGTTTACTCTGTACATAAAGTAGTACACAATCTTTTTAAAAATAGTATTATACCTGTCAAAGGATTTTTCTTAGTAGCTTAGGAGAAATTCCATGCAAATGTCAACCTTACCATAAAAAAATACAAAATTGCTAACCTCTTTTTAAGTTTTTTGTGTAAGCAAGTATTTAATTCAGTTTAAAATTCTCAAAAATGTCTCTGTCAATGTTTTCAAACTATTATATTTAATTTACCAAAGTCACACAGTTTCACATCTGTCACATCCATAACGGAGAGTTGTCCCATTACCAAGCTTTCCCCTCATAAATGTAAAAATGTCAAATAAAATAAAGTCAAGTTTGTTCTACAGAGAGCCAACTCTTATCCTTTTGAGTAGCATTGTTTCTTTTGGGTTGTGCAGTTTTCTACAAAGTATGTTCTATACACTGTAAAAAAATTGCTGTTAAAAAAACGGTCAGATTTTACAGTAAAATAATGTTTTTTCACTAAAACAGTAATATGCTGTTAAAAACAGTGTATTCTGGGTAGTATTTTTGTCATCGAGAAAGTAACCAACAGCAGAAAACTGTGAGTTAACAGAGCTCAGATTCGACATTTCAAGTCTGTGTTTAATATCACATTTAGCACTCTTGTTCACTATTATGTACACTAGTTCACTAATATAGTTCACCTGACAGTTAATAAACACTAATGAGTGAATTCAGACACTGATGAACACCTGCTGTAATGATCACAATCACTGAAGGAAAGAGAAATAAGAAACACAAACAGTGACGTCAGTTACAACATTAAATAAAATCAAGTAAAATAAAACACTTTCAGTCTCAGCAGAGGATCATTAAACAACTCCACAAACAACAGCAGACACACTTATTACTGACCGCTTTGACTTCCATACCATTCTTATTGAGAACCAACAGAAATGTAGGTGTTTTTTTGTGTGTGTCACCGTAATAGAGTGAGGGGCTGGTTTAGTTGGGCTCTTCACCCTTGAATTTGTAAAGTTAGGTTCTCTAGCTGCTGTAATACAAAGTTTATAAAACACTTTTATTATACCAATAAAGCTGGGAAGCCAACAGGTAGATAAATCTAGTTGTCTGAAATTTGTTCTGCTAAATGTTTTGATAAAGGTCTGAATGATGGACCTCATGCAATAGTTTTTATGCTTAGTGCAAATATTAATGAGAAGTGGAAACAGGAAAAATACCTGATTCTTTTACAGAGTTAAGAAATAACAGACAAAAACAGTTCAGAAATGATGAATTCACACTCAGACCTCATGAATCAGACCTTGTACCTCAACAATGGTAACAATTAAAATGTTTCATGCTGGGTGTGGCACAGTACAAATATCCCAGCATGCATTAGGGCATGAACAAATGATGTAGTATAATGGTCTTACAGTTTTTTTTTATTTGCATTTGATTCTGCTGTTGTTTATGTTTAGACGTTCAGTAGCCAGTTTGTGATGTTTTTGATGTTTCTGGTAATTTTGTTAGTTGTCACCGTTGTTGAGGTTCATACGCTGATTATTGATGTCTCTTTGAGTGCAACTTACACCATAGAGCAAAGTGTTTTTGAAAGATATTCTTTAAAACGTCCAGAATTCAATGCCACATACAGGCATGTTATAATACATTTAACAATAAATTACAAAATGGATAAGAGCAGTAAATTATTTTAAATTAGAACAGGTTCTGCATTATTAAAAACAATATGAATGTCAGCAGATCTGATCTTATTTAGTTTTTTGGCTTGCTTGCCATATCGAAAGAGCTTTTTAAACAAAGTTCTTAACAATTGCAGCAGCCAAAATAAATTAATGTTAAAAATGTCAGGGCTCAGAGCCCAACTAAAGCAAACTCTGTTCTCCATGATGGTGAAGTAAAATGTTAACTTTTATCTCAACAAGAACTTTAGTAGATTATTAGTTCTACAACTATCTATTGTTATACAAAAATAAATGTTGATCATGCTGATCATTTTATTGATTTAATCATTTGTTGACCTTCAGGTTATTTCATTTTAAAGCTGTGACTGAAGTTTCAGTTTTTTGTTGCTTTATGTTCTGTTTGTGTTTTTTTTCATTCAGTATTTCTTCATTTGTTCATCGCTAATCCTCAGTTATTATTTAATTAGTAGTTTAATTCATTTACTTCAGCTTTGCTCCATGTTTCTTGAACACTTAGAAGTGTGTACACTTGGAAGTGTTCAATTAAAACTGAGGTATTTGCTCTGGGGTTTAAAGGGTTAAAGGTGTGAAAGGTAAAAACAGTGTAAACATGTATTTTAACAGTTATATAATGTTAATTTAAACTACGCAAGTAGACTGTAAAAAAAAACCCAGTAGATTGCTGGCAATCACAGCTGCCAGTAGTTTACCGTTAAATCAAGGAAAAAACAGTATATTACTGTAAAACCTGAAGCAAATTTCTTCTGTGTGTCAACGTTGTGAAGGAGAGTAGAGCCACTGTTTGAGTCAAAGATGAAAAATGAAACGCTGATGGTATTCTGCATGTTTCTTTACTTAATGACAGTGGCTGTTTAGTTGCTGATGCAGTAAGAATCTCTCTGGTAATTCCAGCTTTACATGTTTGTGTGCTGCTGTGAAATTTAAGACATTTGGGTTAAAAGAAACTTTTCTAATTAACAAAAATAAGTTATCATTATAAGTATGCTTCTAAGCATATATAGCACATTACTTCATAAACTCATACAGTAGTTGGCCATTTTGAGGCAGTTGCTTTCAATGAACAAAATGAGTTTACTTGAGTATTGTGTGTATCAATGTAGTCCATGTATTTTTACAGCAACATACTGTAAAATAACAGTACATTGCTGGTAACTGCAGCTGCCAGTAACTTACTGTTTTTTAATGGGACAATTTTTAACAGTATACTGTAAACTCTATGTCTTTTTTTGGTCACACCCGTAACACATGTTTGTTTCCCTCATTTAAAAAATAAAGCATGTTTACAGATTGATATTTTTTTATTCCATAACTCTGTGTCTAGTTGTTTTGGAAAATATATGTTTCTATATAATGTTAACATACAGTATCCCTTCTCTGTGTATTTATGTTTTGGGTTTTTACTGCAAATGTCACATCCATAATGCTGGACATGCTCTTAGGTTAATATTGGGATAGCAGCATATATCATGATAAAAGATTCACCAATTTATCGCAACAAGAAAATTTGATACTGTCATAAGCCTAATATGTTTCCAAAATGTTCAACATTTATAAAAATGTATTTTATAACAATGTTTTTTTTAAACTAACCATTTAAAAAAGTTGTAAAGAAGGGTCCTGTTTGGAGGAGACCCTTGTATGACATGCATGGCTTGAAACTCTTTAAACAGAGCCTACTGTATAATAATTCATTTATAGAGTCTTTTTAGAGCATTCTCTGTCAGCAAACGGATTTATTCATTCCACATTACAGACAAAATATACACAAATTGAAGGAACGATTTGAAGAAACAAGCAAAAATTCAATTAAATCCTCAAAGCTGTGGCGCAGTGAAGGTTTAGAAAACACAATGATTCATAAGAGAGAGGAAAAGCCCCCGCTGAGAGAGTGGCAAATCTGCACAGAAGACCATGAAAACACTTCACCACTTTCTTTCCTTTTTTTTTTTTTTTTTTTTTTTTTACTTTTGGTGATCGTGTCTAGGGGAAACCGAAGTTGGTGAAGCGCGGCAGAAGCAGCAGATGGAGATGAATCGCAGTTCCTAACTGCGAGTAATGGAGCAGAACAAAGACACTTTAGCTGCCTCGTCTCAAGGAGGCGGGTGAATATATCTGTATGTCGAAACCACCATGATCTGGTAAGACGACAAGAGATCGGTGCATTGCAGAAGGCAATCTAGCAGCTCTCGCAAAAAGAAACTTCACTCAAATTGCTTTTACTTGGACACCTATAGAGTTCTGAGCATAGTGTTCATTTTAAAGCAAGATTAAAGATCCATTTGAAAGAAGTGCCTTGAAATACTTATCTTAAGAATCAAACGGGACACAAGAACTTGCTAAATACAAGAATGGATCACAGAAAAGGCTTGAAATTTCCATTTTAGTAATTTAAAACTTACCTGCTTGTTTGTCTGTGAATGGTTCTTTGGTTCGATTAAAAAGCCCATTTAAACAACAGCAAAAACAATGATATTGAATATCTTGCACCGCTTTTCAGTACCTGAATGAGTCAGTGAATAAGTGGCTTACTTTCCTGTGGAGAAAATTAATAGCTTCCTCATGCCTCAAAAAAAGAACATGCAGGTAAAGTGACAGACAGACAGGCATGCTGAGAGGACAACGGTCTCTCATTTTTTCTGGGAGAACTAAATTCAGATATCATTCTGATGCATTGAGACAGACAGATATAAATTTGGTTTCTTTACAGCTTATCTTGCTTGGCCGTATAGTATGTTATATACTGTAATGATGTGATTTATACAGTTATCCTTTCATTTATTGTTTGTGTTTAACTGTTTTTTTTTCATGTTTTTCAGTGTTGCCTATAAAATTTAAACACTGATAAAAGAAACTGTATTATCATGGAAACTGCTGATTAATTAGCCAAGATTAATGGTTCTGTATGTTAATGTATATGAAATGAGGTCAAATTTTGTAGTTGCTTAAGATCATGAATCAGCAATCAATCACCACTAAAGTAGTAAGCTACCAGCAAGCCACCAGTGATGCAATTCAACAAAATAAGGACAAAATTAAATTGTGTGGTTCAATATCTATCTATCTATCTATCTATCTATCTATCTATCTATCTATCTAT
>CAIGQZ010032151.1:768555-792771 GCA_903798205.1 Danio tinwini
CTATCTATCTATCTATCTATCTATCTATCTATCTATCTATCTATCTACATAATCTAGTGTAACATGTAATCATTAAATCAACTTTGAAATTGGATAAAAAAAATAGTTCTAGTTCATTTTTTCTTATATAGTTGTTCTTTTCCATTTTACCATTTATCCATTTTCATGGATGTAATTAAAATTACATACAGTAAAGTCATTTATTAATTAATTTATTTTGAATCTATAACTCATCAGTTTGCTTAAGAGAAAATTTCAGTTACCTTTTTTTCATGCTAATTGTAAAATGTAATTTTACTAGGGCTTGGCGATAAAATTGCTATCGGTATTCATTGACCATATACCACTGTCAATAACGTACACCATTGTCAAAAAAAGTTCAGTATGAAGTTTCATTATGAAGGCAATAGTTTTATTAAAATGTGGCTGCTGAGCACACGTCATTTGTCATTTCCAATAGAGGCACGTGACTTGTACAATGTGCACATGGGAGCAGTGTGCACATGTTGTCTAAAGCACATTGCAAGCCAATCAGCGCACACATGACGTGTGCATATTTTTTAGGTACACCTAGTTGACACTGCTTCACTTTGTATAATATACATATTTCAGGAGCTACGTTTCCATTCACCTATTTTTATGCGCATTTTGGATTGATGGAAACGCCATCTTTGCGCAAACTTTGAATTCGATGCACATAAACTACGATGGAAACATTTTTACAAAACAAATTTTAGTATGCTCATTATAAAATGTGATTTTGTTATAAGAGATCATGTGATGATTTAAAAAAAAGGTGTGCGAATGGATAAACCAGCAGGCTGAGCACATTGTAAAACATCTGATTGTTGCATCATGTTGTTCTAGTCATTCTAAAATGCTGTAACCATTTCAGTATTAGTGTTATTATATTATTAATACCCTCCAGAATCAAGAGCATCTGTGCTCCGCGTCTCACGCCTCATGCCACCATGCATTCACTGCGTGTCAGGATTGCCTTTTGAGGCGTAAGTCATTTATTAAATGAAGAAAAGATTTATGCAGCTTCTCCTACCACAGCAAATTTTTATTTTTACTGTTGATATTTGGTGGCAGTAAAATCAGGAAGTGACGATGTTGTTTTATTCGACTTGTTTGATGGAAATGCTGTTTTATTCTCACATCTTTTATGTGATAATCCATTTTTGCGCATAAAGTTAATTCACATTTTTTGGATGGAAGCATAGCTAGTAATAACAGCAGACTAATAAAACAAACACAGCGCATCTAAACACTGCAGTGCTTTTTACTTTTCTCAATAAACTTATATCGGAGCTGCAGCAATGGTTTGTCCGTTTGTCATCCTCTGAAAAAACGGTTGATGGACACCTAGTTACGAGAGACACCAGGGGAGTGTGAGCACAAAGCGCATTAAAAATCATGACGAAAACCACACGCTCCTGCTTGTCACTTCAGGTCAGAATATCAGCACACGCGAAAATAAGTGTGGTGACTAGCAGCAGTGAGAAGGCTGTAAATAAAAAAGGATGTATGGATGCCACCAGAGTGGCTTTTTGGTTTCTTTTCTTGTGCATCCCAGCCACTAGCACCCCATCTAAAAGACTGTTTCAGCATAAGGGTAACGTAGTCATCCAACTTCACAATTTGTAATCTTGCAATATGTATTTGAATAATGATGGTTGGTTCCTTTACTTGAAAGCTCAGATTTGATTATTATAATTAGTTTAGTTTACAGTGTTTAAGGTTTACTGTTTTATCATTATTCACATCTTAAAGTTAGCTTTGATTGTTCAGCCTTTACACTTTACCATTGGACACACCTTGCAACATTTTATCAAGTTCAAGAGTCTCTTTAACACTTATGTTTATTTTAGGATATTTTTGTTAAAATATTTTTGGTTTTGACTATTAAAACTATTTGCCTTTTAGTAATCTTGATAAAATAAAATAAACTGGCTAAATAAAAAAAATCATAATATACCTAAATGGATTGTTAAAAAAATTCAATAATTATTGATACTAAATATAAAAAATGATATTGTGATCATTTCTTTTGCGATACCGGCCAGACCTATATTTTACAATTGTAAATTCCTTTTTCAGCTGTTTAAATTGGGAAAATAATATTGCAAAACATATCCTAACTGACAGACAAAACCTAATGAAACCTTTAGTACTTTTAAATGCAGAAAATCTAGACCGCAAAATTCAGTGTTTCAGATGGTTTTATTTCCTCATCTCAACACTTCTGTCCAAACTATACATGTTTTATTGATTATGAGCGCTTCTATAATATATGCCACTACAGACAGTTGCAACTCCACAATGGTGTCCAATGCCTCCATTTTGTGCTGGGGAAAATGTCAAACATTATTACTAATGAATCGCCCTCCAAGGGATTTCCTCTCTTCCCGCTGCTCGACCTAATTGGTGGTTTAAAACCTCACTCAATTATTTATAACCAACGGTGTGCAGAGCTGGGTTCCGTCTGCAGTCAAGAGATTAACAAGATACAGAGACATTTGTGCAATTAAAGCTAATATGAGTAATTAATCCTGGCAAAAAAAAAATGAAGGGAAACTTTGAAAGAAAGATTGTAGATTAGCACAGGAATCATGGGCGAGCTGTTTCTCTAACAGCTGGCAGCAGGTTATGAAGAGAAACTGGGAGATATTTGCAATAAACATGGGAAGGGAAGAGATTACAAGTCAGAAAAAGCAAGAAGGCTGATGGGTGATGATTCATTAATGGAAAGGGGTTAGCGGTGACACCCATTTTTGTTTGTGAAAGGTGATTCAACAGGTGTTGTATTAACATTATCATTAGATGCATTTCTTTTCAAACCTCATGTTTATTCTGCGCTGTCTGCCTAGGACTGTAACGGTACATGTATTCATCCCAAACCATTGCGAGTCATGGTTCGTTTCATGTGCTCCAATGACAAATACAGTAAGTTTATGGCCCGTTTTCACTGAGTGGTCGATACGGGTTACCTTTATCAGGCTTGCGTTTCCACTGCCAAAAGGGTACCAATGGTTTTAGTGGGTGTTGTGAATGACAGAAAGTTTCAGTCGACGTCATTCTCACTCGATAAAATGTCAAAGTAAAGCTGAACAGGTCGTTCACATATCATATGAGAAGCACTTCTCACAAAACAGATGCTTTATACACATAAATACTTGTGTATAAATGTTCATTACTAACCTTTCTATGAACATGATTTAATTATAACTGCAGATCATTGATGTCTGAAATTATATATAAATAAATAAATGCAACACATATGAACACATACAGACCCCTACAGTCTCTGATGTTACCAATTACAGTAAAATTACACACAGCATGCATTTAGTCCTTATTTGGATTCAAAACAAATGAAATATAGCCAACACTCTCAGAAATAAAGGTACGCAAGCTGTCACTGGGGTGGTACCTTTTCAAAATGTACAAATGTGTACCTAAAATCCATATTAATACCTTAAAGGTACATGTTAGTACCTAAATAGTACAAAAAAAATTGTAGGTACTAATATATAATTTTGAGGTATCAATATGAACCTTTTAGGTACAAATGTGTACCTTTTGAAAAGGTATCACCCCAGCGACAGCTCGCGTACCTTTATTTCTAAGAGTGCAGTCAGTGCAAACCTCTAATCTGTATCTTTAATGTTCACCAGCACATGTAATCTCTGTTAGAAAGTAATTCCGTCATTCCAGAGTTCAAAATAGCCTAAAAGGCGATGATAATAATTAAACATAGCAGTTTGTTCATGTTTTAAGTTGCTAAAAGAATCATTTGCTCCTTTGTTTTTTCGGCTTCTCCTTTGTTTTCCATGCTTCACTCTTGTGTTTGTCAGTTTCTGAAAGGATCGGATGTTAGAAGCACTTCAATTATCACACGCACGTTAATATCATCAGCTCAAGAAGTTTGTTATTTCAAATATAGACAAGCGGCGAGCTCTCTGGAGAAAGTGAAATTGCTCGCACTTTTAGACGGCCTCGTAAAACAACAGGACAGGGCAGATTTTGTTTTATATAATTTAAATTCCACTGCCCAGAGAAAATGTGTGACTGCTGTCTGTGTGTGACAGTCTTAAAAGCCAGTTGAGTGAGCACACTTTCATTCTGCCCAATCAAAATTGTGCAACCGAACTCTGCGAAAGGCCCACAATAAAACACAAAAAACTAAAAAAAAAACAGGAAAGTGAGGATGGGTGAGATGGTGGTGGTTGCTGCTTCAGAAGCATTAATAGACTAATTAATATCGAAGAAAAACAGAACACTGGTAATATGGGAATATTTTGGTTTCATAGTCACAGATACTAAACAAACACAGGTCATTTGTAAGAGCTGTCGTACAATTGTTGCCACAGAACAAGGAAATACAACAACCAGCACCTAAAAAAGCACTACGGGCGGCTATATGAGGAGTGTCTTGCTAAAAAGTCAACTGAACATGTGCAATGACTCTCAATCTAGTCGCAAGCAACAGTAAAGTACAATTTCAGAGTTGTTTCAGCCATGCTAGTTTGCTAATTGTTCTGTATTTTTATAGTGCTTGAAAGAAAGGTGCCATCTAAGGCCGTACTCACACTATGTATAGTTGCCTTGAACCGGGCCAAAGCACGCTTGTCCCCCCTCCCGTCTCCCCCGACGGCCCGCACTCCCATTACATTCGGGTCTGGACGCGCTTACGTCATCGATGATAAGCTGCTCAGTTAGCGCTCTCGCTCTTTCTTTAGATTTCTTTAGTTATATTGTTTAAGTCGTTTGATATGCAGTGACACACAGTCTAATATTTCCCGTATTCTCCCGTATTTCAGACCCATCTCCCGTATTGTTTTGTCTCCCGGAAAACTCCTTGAATTACCTAGAGATATGTCACGAGCTCACGCAACAAGCCAGAATGAAAACAAAGGAGCCGCCATGTTTTCATACACAGTCGAGAGACTATATATCCATATAATAAAAACAAGCCCTGTTTGATCTGGGCTCAAATGAACCTTGTCGTCGTCTTGATGAACAGCCACAAAGCCAAAAAGAAGAGCTGATTTTACCCTGTGCCCCGTAGTTTTTTACAAGCCAGTCTGAAGCGCAAGCGTTTTTTTTTTTTGCTTGTGCTCGCTGCTCTTCTATATTTGAAATAACAAACTTCTTGAGCTGATGATAATAACGTGTGCTTGATTATTGTTGTGCTTTTGAAACCTGATCCTGTCAGAAACTGACAAACGCGAGAGTGACGCACCAAAAAACAAAAGGAGAAGCTGGAAAAAAGGAGCACATTATTTTTTCAGCAAATGTGAACAAACTGCCATGTTTAACTATTATTATCACCTTTTGGACTATTATGAACTCGGAATGATGGAATTACTTTCTAACAAGAGGCTACATGTGCTGCTGAAGATTAAAGACACATTTAATCATGAGAGGTTTGCACTATGGGCTCTATTTCCTGCTGTTTTGAACATAAATAAGGACTAAATGTATGCTGTGTGTAGTTTTTCTGTAAGTGGAAACATATATGTGGAAACAGACTGTAATGGTCTGTATGTGTTTATATATGTTGCGTTTATTTATTTATTTTATATAACTGCAGATGTTACAGTAGGCTATTTCACACTGTCATTGATCTGCAGTTAGAATCAACTCATGTCCATAGAAAAGTTAGTAATAAACATTTATACATTTTTGTGTAAAGCATCTGTTTTGTGAGAAGTGCTTCTCATACGATATGTGAGTGACCCGTACAGCTTTACTGTAGACATTTTCTCGAGTGAAAATAACATTGACTGCAACTTTCTGTCGTACACCACACCCACCAAAAGGGTACCATTGGTACCCTTTTAGCAGTGGAAACGCAAGCCTGATAAAGGTGACCCGTACTGTACTGTACTGTACCAGTCAGTGGAAACGAGCCATAAGAGACACAGATTATCTTTCATGTGCTTATGTGTTATATTTTAATCCCCTCACAGAAGCACTCATCATTGTATACTCATCTATTGCAAAAATGGACAAGAGAAAATATTGAATGGGTGTTAATATAAGAGAGGCTTAAAAATACAATTATAATGGTATATTATGTTACACTGCAGCTGCAAACTATATTCACTGAGAGCTACTGTTAAACACCTCTGCTTTGCAGATCAACCATATACTGTTATATTTATAATTATTATTTTTGTTTGTTTTTATAACAAGCTACACTATTTCCCTAATTTTAGTTTTAAAAAGTTTTTCATTTCTGAATATTTAAAAACTAATTTGAATAAATTTTAAACTTAAGTTAATATCTTCTCAGTTCCTTTATTTTTAACTAACACTCACTGCATTTTAGCAGCAAGAAGCTACAAACAGATTATTGAGCTTAAGCTTGACTACAAAACTAAATCACAAATCAAATCGAAATCACAATATCTGATATTTTCCCCAAATTGCACAACCCTAACAGCAATGTAACAACTTAGGAGCCATTAACAAAAAACATGGCTTTGCATCTGAAAATGTGAGATGCAGCACTCTGAAATGGTTCTTCCATGTTGCTGTTGTCGAGCCAATTTACTGCTGTAAACAGATCAGAAGCTCAATGCTTGTCCCGATTTGGTTCCACTGCTCACAGTGATATGCAGCAATTGGTTTTAAATTTGAAATTCTTTTATCTTGATATGTCATCTAAAAACAAGACACGAGTGTAGAATGGTAATACACATCCGTCAAAAGCGTTTACATAGAAATGCATTGGAAAAAGAAGATTCGCATCTTGTGCACGTTAGCCAGTCCCTTCTCTATAGACATGCACTGATGAAAAAGAGCAGTAATAGAACCTGCTGTTATGGATAGATCTTCTGTGGTTGCATTTTCAATAAAAGAGATTTCAGTTTTGAAGTTTACTGAACTTTATATTTAATGCACAATTACTGTTTTTCAGTTTTTTTAGGTGAGGGTTGAGCACATGCATTAAAAGTTTACTGCACATTTGCTACAGATTTGCGACGAACAACCATATAAGTCAAAAAATTGTATGTGTGAATTTTTTTACAGAAACAGTTTGGGGATATTTTTGTGCGACCAAGAGTCAGCATTTTAAACATAAAAAAGTGTCATGTGGAAATAAACGTTTATGTCCACTAAGAACAGAGATGCCGCTTGCTGTCATGTTCGCTTTGGACATTAAAAAGGCAAATCCTCTGCAAAAAAATGAGAGCTGACATGAACAACTGGAAAGACAGAGTAAGGAAGGCTTTGAGGAATGGGAAACCAATTTGAATAGAAAAGAAGAACAAAAAGAGGTGAGTGGAAGAACCATATACAGTATGTGATGTGATCTCTCTCTTTTGTCTTTTTTTGTGGTAAACAGCACAAAAACAGTTAACCAATCAAAATAAACTACATACCATATATAATAAAGCTCTATCAATGTATATTTTCTGCCAGTCCTGTGTAAACTACGGCGAGCAGAGTTTATTTGTTTATATATTTATTTTTATCGTGAGATGGTGGAGCGCGAAAACAGCCAGCGCACCTGTGCATATTTCCAAATAAACGACAATAGCTATGATGCATGTCTGCATTTTATGGATTTTTGTTGTATTTATTAATTGTTTATTGTTGATAATTGTTATAGCCTGTACTGTAAGAAGGTATATGTATTGTACATTGTTTATACTGTATTTTCTGTTAAACAAATTAAAATAATAATGATAATAATAATAATAATAATTATTATTATTATTTTTAATATTATTATTATTAATATTATTATTATTATTATTATTATTATTATTATTAACTTGAAAGAAATGCTTAATATTAACCTGAATTTTCTGTTACTGTATTAAAACTAAGATAAAAGAATCAGATCTGTAGTGGTTCAAAGTAATATGATATGAGTTTTACTGTTATTCCACACTAACATGCATATACCGTTCTTCCACATTTGAGAATTATAAATCACAATAACTTTTGATTTTTAATACTGACAATAAAAAATGTTATTTAAAAATCTCCTTAGAATTGAGAAGTTTTTGTTGTCCATCTTCAAGTAAAATAAAAACATATAGGGCCCTATCATACACCCGGCGCAATGCGACGCAATGCACTTGTTGTTTGCTGAGTCATTTTGACGTTTTGCACCACGCTGTTTAAATAGAAAATGAATTTGCGCTCATATGTGCGCCCAGAGGCGTTCTGGTCTAAAAAAGGAGGTTTGATGAGGCACATTGCTGGCGCATTGCTATTTTAAGAAACTAGAATGGACTGTTTAATAGACCAGCTAAGATGAGGTCTAAAGTCACCCATTCAAAGTGAATGGGAAGCGTTGAAGCTGACGCCCCGTTGTGCGCCTCGCTTAAACATTGCTTAATACACACAGGATGTAGAGCAATACGCAAATATCTTCACAAATATTTGCGTTATATTATTATAACAACATTCTGAAATTTTTACAAAAAAGAATTAAAGGATTAAAATAGTACAAAAATGTTTATTTTCTAGCCTACATAAATATAAAAACCACTGCCTTCATGCCTTCTTCATCACAGGGGGCTTTTTCAGTTTATTCATGAAATTAGCTTTTTATAATGTTATTATTATTAGCAGTATTATTTATTATATGCATATTTATATTTGTTTTATTAAAAACTAGCTTAGATTTGTCCACCTGTCAGGTTTTAGACCATATGGGACATTTGTGTGTATTTGGAAATAACTCAGTTTTTGGACCACACTTCGTTATTATTGTTCATTTATTCGTTTGCTGGAAATTAGAACTGCATTTAGAAATATTTTTGAAAAAACTCTTTGCGATTAACAAACAAAATTAATTATGTATAGGCTAATGGATGTCTGTGCGTACAACACGTTTCCTTATCCACGAGAGTGAAAGTGAAAGTAAAGAATGAGAAGGCACATTCTCTCATTCTCATGCTGTAGATGCTCTGTTTAGCTGTTTTCTCGCTACTGAAGCGTTTAGCTTTTCCATTTACAAAGTCCGCCATGTAAATAGCAAATGTGCCATGGAGCGATGCAACTGACTCTTAAAGGGAATGAAAGATGAGACTGATTGGTTTTTTCTCAAAACACACCCATAACTCATTAAAAGAAGAAGCTCATCTCTGTTAGACCATGCGCCGTGGCGCAGAGCAAATTTTCCCTTTACTTTTGTTTTTAAAATAGCAAAAGTGGATTCTGACACACCTTTAAAGCTTTTGTGTCCTGCGCTTTGCTCCTAGATCGTTAAAATAGGGCCCGTATTCTTCACAATCCAAAAATAAAATAAAAATCTTATTACTCAAAATTTGAAAATATGAACTTGTATGGTTCTTCATCTTAAGGTCTCAATTATGAAAATGTATTTTTTATTACCCTTATTCTATTGATTTTGAACTTTTAAACAAAACCAAGATACACACCGAACTGTGACCTCTGTACTACTACGTCTCTACTATCTATGGAGCATCAGAAGAAGTTGTCTTTTTTGTTCAGTGGGACATATAACAATGGTTGTGCATGAAATTGCATACTTCCACACAATATAGAATGTAAAATACAATATGTGAGACATGTAGCATGTCTAAACTCATACAATAAAAAAAAATTCATGAATGGGAGTGAAACAACTGATGCAGGTAGAATGACAAATGGCAGATGCAGTATCTCCAAAATTCCATTCATAATACTCACATTCATACTACTGTATATAGAACAGGGAGGCCCAAACTCGGTTCTGGAAGGCTGATGTCTTTCAACACACCTGCTTGAAGTTTCTAGTATACCTAGAAAGAACCTGGGTAGCTGGTTCAGGTGCGTCTAACTGGACTTGGAAATTAACTTTGCAGGATACCGGCCCTCCAGGACCAAGTTTGGGCACCCCTGACATAGAACATACTTTTCTAACTTTTCAAATTTAAATGTAGTCTTGTAAAAGTAGGTCATTTTGTAAAATTCAAAAGTAAGTCTTGGGTATCTTGCGATTTCACCACTGTCTTAACATCATGTGACACAATAAGATTCCGTCAACAATCAATTTGTCCATCTGTATCAGATGCAACACAACAGACACATTTAAATACCACAGTCATTCAGCAGCACAGAATGGTGTATTGCACTCCCAATGAAATTGACAGGTTTATAATCTAATTAACACATATTAAACCTCATTAACATTACTAAAAGTGCATGCTGAGTGAATGATGCTGTTGGTTTGCATTTAGCCAAAGTTGTAATGTTATTGATTAAACTGTATGCTAGTAACTTTATTTAAAGACCTACGGTGAACTATCTGCTGCACTTTTCACTATGGCAATAAATGCCACATAAAATGTTATTTAAACTCATAGTGCTAACAGATTGCGCTGTTTTTTTCTGATGCCAGTTTATGTCACATGCGTCTCACGTGTACAATTGTAATAAAGTAGCTTGTGGGCATGGTCGCATTAAAAATAAGGAGCTCAGACTGAGAAACTAGACATAGTGTTGCTTTCAGACTGATTACCTTACCAAACAATATTTGTTTTCAACATGCACTCACTGCATTTAAAATTAGACACTTTAAGCTTTCTATATATATACGTTTCATGTCTGTGTGTTTTGTTTTCGAATTTCAGTTCATTTTAAAGAAGCGTTTCTAAAAACAGTCTGCGGAGAGACAAAAGAATGAATGTGCACACTGTTTATTCTCCTTATTTTGCAAAAGCACACACTTTTGTTGTTATTGTGAGTGTACACAAAAAAGTAGACACCCAACAGATTTGATTGGTGTATAACACTTACTTGTGTGACTAAAATCAACAGAGTATTCTTAGAGTCTTTGGTACTGATAAGAAAAAGAGATGCTAAACACGCAGCAGTGATCTAGCGAACTCAGAGGGTTAACACTATATAAACACAAAATTAGCACCTAAGGTGTTCATTGTCAGTAGATTATGTTGTTTCAGCCGCAACATTGTAGAAAAAGAAAATGTTTCTAAAATAAAGATTTTTTACATTGATGTTATGGGTTGTTAGCACAAAAATTGTTTTTAACATGGAAAAGATACCTTTTTTGCATCATGTCACATTATTTTCGCATTGCATCACATCATTTTACCATTTATAATAAAACATTACTGAAGCTTTTCTTGTTATAACAATACATTTATGTATTTGCTGTCATTCTTCCAAAATGTAATGAATTGTAGTCATGCATCAATTCAGTTTTCCACATAACTCTGAACCTCAACTAAAGCATAAGCACTGGATACCACAAAGCCAAAACCGCACCATATCTCATTCTCAGTGTCTGACAGAACAGAGGCTGTTTCCTAAAGATTTCAGTACCATGCATGTACTTATTTGTTATATTTTACGTTGAATACTCATCTATTGCAAAAATGGACAAGAGAAAAATATTGAATAGGTGTTAATATAAGAAAGGCTTAAAAATACAATTATAATGGTATATTATGTTACACTGCAGCTGCAAACTATATTCACTGAGAGCTACTTTTAAACGTCTCTGCTTTGCAGAGCAACCATATACTGTTGAAAGCAAAATTATTAGCTCTCATTCTTTTTCAAATATTTTCCAAGTGCTGTTTAACAGACAGAAGATTTTTAACACATTATTAAACCTTTTGTATTATAAATAACTCATACAAACACGTTTATTTTGTCTCTTGCATGACGACAGTGATTTAGAGACATATCTAGGTTAATAGGTTAACTAGGCAAGTTACAGTAGGTTAACAACCAGTTTTTTTTCTAGCCAAAATAAAAAAGACTATCCAGAAGAAAACATAATTATAACAAATACTGTGAAAAAGTCTTTGCTTCATTAAATAGCTAATTTTTTTAAGTATACAAATTTCACAGAAGGACGTTATTTATCAAAAGTAAAAATTTATATTTTGTGTTTGGAAACTTAGGGCTTGACATCTCTCTTGAAGATACTTTAACTGATTTTATCTATAACAATAAATTTATCCATAAAAACACTTGATAGCATGGACCTTGGTTGCATGGGCAAAAGCAAAAACAATAAAAATAAAACAAGACATTTAATATAAATATTTGTACACCTTTTTGTTAAAGTTATTAAAAGTAACTGTTAAAATACAAGAAAATTCAAGTTGTCAACTGGACAGAAATCATGTAGGTGAGTTAATTTTAAATTTTTTATTTGTATTTTTTTACTGTAATAAATTGGCCTATAGTAAGATAATGCTAAATTACAACTCATACATTTTCATTTTAAAGTTAAACTGATACAGCACTAGCAAAGCAATAATACAAATAAATTTGAGTTTGGGTTTTGCTGCGTTGTTTTGTTGTTGTTGTTTTCAATATATTGTATGCATTAGTTTTGAGGTTGCCATGAGACTATTTTTGCACATTGCAGTTTGAATTCTCACTGCATTTTCATTAATCAATACAAATAAGTGGCTTGCTACAATTACTTATATCAACATTTATTCAGCACATGTAGCATAATGTTTAGTTTGGTAGCATAACACTTTTGGTTGAAATGATTAAAAATATATAATTATATTATATAAAACTCAGGGTAGTACCCAGAATAGCAAAGTCTACTAAAGGAGGATGAGCATTCTCATTTATGGCTCCTAAACTCTGGAATAACATTTCCTGATTATGGCTGAGGCTCAAACACACTGTCAGTTCAAAACTAGATTAAAGACCTATATTTATGACGAGTGTGCTCTACGCAGGTGAGTGGGTTTGACAAACCACTTGTAGGACACACTGCTTCTGTCTTAATGCACCTGACAATTTGTTAGAAACACTCATATGCTTTACATGTTTGTTTATATAACTACTATTTCCATATATAGCACTTCATTTTTGCATCTCATGTTTAAGTACACAATGAACAGCAGCTATGCTAATTATTTTCTTTATTCTCTATTTCCACTTGGGGATACTCATCCCGAGTCCTCTAGTGATTATGCAGTGACATTGATGCGATCCAAGACCTATGAAAAAATGATGCAAAGGTATCCATAATCGTGGACCAGGCCATATTCTGAGCTGATGCTCCAGCGGTCATGGAGGAGCGGAGAGCATGAGAGTGACAGACAAGTCTTTGGTAGGGGATGAGGCTGGCCCATGAGATCAATGCAGAGACCATACACACCTGCAGTTCTCCATGATGGACGTCCAGTGATCTCCAGCCTCCGACACCTAGACTGCAGCTCCGCACAGAAAGTTTGGCCAGAGGAAAAATGGTCATGCCCATTTTGCATTTGCTCTTCAGTGCTTGTACTTCCAGCAGTGAAATTTTACCACACTGAACTGAACTTAAACTCTAAAAACTGGACTGACACAGTTTTAATTCACTATAATCTTCTATGTTAAGCTGCTTTGACACAGTCTACATTGTAAAAGTGTTATACTGTAGAAACAAGCATGAATTGAATTAAACAGAATATTTCAGTGTGCTGAATATGCTATGTTCTATTGTTTCTGTACGTATTACCTTGGTGGCTGGTATGAGGTAATTGCAGCATTGTATATTACAGTGAGCTAGCTTGATATTAGAAAATCCTAAAGGTATCTAAAATGGTTTAATAAAACACATCCAGGATCATAATCTCGATTTAGTCCAATCTCGTTACAAATCAATCGGTGGTAGTGTTACTACTTAACAAAAATATCAAGGAAAAATACTTGTTGACCATGTTTTTTTTTGGTTGTTTTTTTTCAAATACTGAAACAAGGCAAGACAGGATGACATGCAGGGGTGCTGTTAAGGGGGAAAGTTAGAACGATTCTAACCATACGTTTACACCGAAAGCGGCAAGAGTGTCAAAGTAGCCGGAAGTCATTCATTTTCAATGGGAGCCAGCGGCGATAAGCGGCGAGGAGCAGCGCGGCGCGTCTTCGCCGGTGTGGGCGTCGGAGAGAGTTGAAATCAAGTCAACTTTATGGTAATAAGATATGACGCGGTTCGGCGGCAAGCAATCAGACTGCAGAAGTCCACCGCTTGAAAGGAGTCCAGAGAACACAGTCACTGTGAACTTTGGTTCTGACCACAGTTGTTCCCAAGGGTTTTAATATTAGGGTCGCCAAATTTCCAATTATTTGCAATGTTTTTCTTACAGGAACATACATTTAAAAATTACTCGCGAATTACTGATGTGCATCAATGTTATATATATTTTTTTCTTTAAAAAAAGCGGGAATCTCATGCGACAATACAAAACGGTATGCTTCAGAATATTTCAGGCATATGAACACATTGGATAATTAAGTGGAGCAAAGCCACACCACATGCAACTAGATCTTCCGTAGTTAAATTAATTGGATAATAAGTGTGCAACATCTTCACGCTAGAAAGCATGTTTTATGCGGGAATGTAACTGATTTGCTGATATGCTGCAGCAGCCCCTTTAAATAAGAGATCAATGTAGCGACCTTTGACGCTCTTGCTGCTTTCGGTGTAGGTGTATTATTTTAGAAAACCTATTCAGTGACATAATTTTGATGGTTGTTTGTCGCCATCTGTTGGTTACACAATGTAATTGCTTTTACCAGCATCAAAAATTCACTAGCATTATGTTTCATTAAACAGTGATTTTGGGGGAGTGGGGTTGTTGGGGCGGTGGATGGCAGAGGACTGTCGCAGATGAAATTGAGCGGGCGGAGGTGTCGCAGGCGAAAGTGAAGAGGGTTGGGGAGTCGCGGAAGAAAGTTAAAGTAAACAGCGGACGAGTAGGAGAGCGATTGAGGAGGGTGATCAGTAAAATGAGGTGCCGGATCGGCACAAATTAAGCTCTGGGTAGGTCCCACCACAACTTTTCCCATCATCATTATATATTACAGGGAAGCCAAAATGCTTTCATGCACACAATTTGAATGACGTGGGAGGCGACCTCTCTGCAATGGTTAAAAAATGTTGGATTAACTGACAAGTTCAAAATAAATTATTAATCCGCGGGTCACATGCGTTCCGAACCGTGAGTTGTGATCCGTACGGATCACGGATCAACAGTGATCTGTTTTACCCCTACCAGATATACTATAAATTCACTTAGCAAATCTGAGGACTTGTGACTTACTTGCAGGGACAAAAAGTGACTTGATTGCCCTATGACCTGAGGCCTGCATAGACTTCACTGCTCGCTGCACAGACTTAACTGACAATGCTGGTATCAAAAATTATTAGCTTTGACAATTGTAAATATATTAATATTTAAAAAACTGACTAAACAGAATGCAATGCATATTCATAAAAGAAAAATCACTAAACAGATTGCAAAACCACAATATTAGACCAAGCCATTAACACCTTGAACTTCTGAATTAAATTGCTCAAACAAATGTTACTTTTTTTACTTTTTTATGTTTTTGTTAGGAGAGTGGGAAGATGAGGTAGAGAAATATAAGTGGGTATGGCAAAAGACCATGAGACAGGAATCAAACTCGGTTTGCTTAAATCTAATTAAAACTTTGTACATTTTACTCAGTTTTTTTCCCAGTGTAGGCATGTAAAAGTGCTTGGCAACAAAACAAACCACAAAGGTGGTTTAAGGACTTTGTTTTGTGCATAAATATTTTGTATATTTTAATATGTGCAAAGGTGAATTTCTTTTGTTGTTGTTTTGACAATGCTGTCATCTGTATGTAAAGATCTGGATTCAAAATCAACAAGGCAGCATACAAATGTATTGATGTATAATGTAATCTCTATATAATAATCTATATTTTAGTAAAATACAAATGTATAGAGTGTGATTATAGAAAATGGTTAGCAAATTTGAACAAACAGCCTCTAAATCTAAACTAAGCCTGGGGGTTTCAATTCAGTACTGATATACCAGAGCCTTCAGTGGCCACAAGTTAAACACTGTTTATAAAAACGGTCAACTAAGGTCTGGAAAACACTGTGTGGCGGATCGTATTTTATGCACTCTCATGAATAAACCATATCGGTACTTCACACTAGGCCAACGTGAGACATTAAAAACATTTAAATCTTCTCTCTCTCTTTCTCACCCCCTTTTTTTGAAGATCTAGATGGGAGTGACTCAATCATCAAGCACAGGACGACGGCTCATTGCTCAAGAGCCTGAGAAAATGACTGTGAAACTATAGACACCTCATCAAGAGCGATTTTCACAGCACTCAATTTAGGTTTTCTTGTTTGACTTTCTTTCTTTCTTTCTTTCTTTCTTTTTTGAACAACAAGCAATTCTCTTATGCGTTTTTATATGAATCTGAATGTTGAGAATGTCCCTCTGGTGAAAAAAAACTGCTTCATATCTTTATTGTGTTTGTCCCTTTTCACAAATTCACTCTAGCATTTTCTCTTATCAGGTTTTCCGTGAACTGAAGCTCTTCCCTCAGACTTGTTGGCACTCAGTTTACTTGCATCTGAATGGAAATCTGTGCTGCTTTTCCAGCCTCAATTGTACACTGAGCTAAAAAAAAAATCTGTTGAGCAAAATCACCTCAACCCTGATTATGAGAAACCTAGTGCACCATTAAAAACAGTTGACAAATGTTTGCATATGGTCCAAGTTTCCAATGGTGATGGAAGAAAACCTAATGACAAACTGCTAAGCTTGATATGATATAACTCTAGAAAGTTTCTTGGGGAAAACAGAGAAACAATATACCAAATGAGAAGGAATGAAGGTAATGAGCAGTGCAAGATCATGTCTGGGCAGATAACCAGTCAGAATCAACTTATAATTGGGATTATCTCTAGTCCAACTCCATGATACTAATCAGACTGAGTTTGTGAGAAGCATTTTACAGTGTATTTTGTGACACTGAATGCAACAAGAGGAAAACAAGATTGAGAGAAAAAAGAGAGAGAAAAATAGGGGTGTAGGGAGTATTTTGCATATACTTTTAAAAGAAAGCAAAGGGGAAAAAACAATGCAACAGGACATATGAACGTCTGAGAGAAATGTACAATGGGATTGAAAAAAAAACAGATGGCGAAAAACCTTTACTTATGGCTCTGACAGCCTTCAAAGTCGGCGCCTGCAGCTATTCTGTTTGCAATGCTGTCAAACAGTAATCCAATTGAGAACCTCAGGGTGGTAAACACATGGGAAAAAGAGTAGAAAACAAATGTTAGAATGTGGAGGGGGCAGGCAGAGGGGAAAAAACAGCAGATCATGACAACCTCTGGCCGAATATGTACAGAAATGATTCTACTGTGGTTAAAGGGCAAAAAACTCGCAACAAAACAAATACATTGTCTTGGATTTTTCAGTTAGGAACATCTTTTAAGGGCAAAAACTTATTGATTCTTCAATACACCATGTTAGAAAATGATGAAAAAGTCTAAAGCAGAGAGACTGGACAGAAATGTAAAATGTTAGGCTCATGGATGATTACCTCCTCTTAACTAAACAAAAAAAAAACCTCTAATGTGAGTGTGAACAAATGCTATGGGTTGGGAATTTTTGGTGGGAATCATGACTTCATTATCCTTTCATTCATTCATTCCTTTTCTGCTGCTTTTCCGGGGCCAGGTCTCGGGGGTAGCAGTCTTAACCCCAGACTTCCCTCTCCCAAGACACTTCCCCCAGCTCCTCCGGGGGGACCCTGAAGTGTTCCCAGGCCAGCCAAGAGACATAGTCCCTCCATCGTGTCCTGGGTCTTCTTTGCCACCTCAGGTGACTTCTCTCGATATGGAGGAGCAGCGGCTCTACTCCGAGCTCCTCCCGAGTGTCAGTACTCCTCACCTTGCCACCCTTTGAAGGAAACTCATTTCGGCCGCTTGTATCCGAGATCTTGTCCTTTCAGTCATGTCGCAAAGCTCATGACCATAGGTGAGAGTAGGAACGTAGATTGACCGGTAAAACGAAAGCTTTGCCTTTTGGCTCAGCTCCTTCTTTACCACAACGGACCGGTACATCGACCGCATTACTGCTGCCGCTGCACCAATCCGCTGTCCTGCTCCTCCATGAACTGCCACCTTATCGTGGTTTGAGGGGTTTGAGTGCCTGAGTTATCCTAAGAGCTATGTTATCGGGGGCTAATGCCCCTGGTAGGGTCTCCCAAGGCAAAAAGGTCTTAGGTGACAGGTCAGACTAAGTGCGGTTCAAAAACCCCTTATGAGTACAAGAACATCAAGGACCGTGACATCGCCCAGTACGGCGCAGGCGGTGCCCCACCCTGGAGCCAGGCCTGAGTTTGGGTCTTGTAAGCGAGCGCCTGGTGGCTGGGTTTTTTTCCCACAGAACCCGGCCGGGCTTAGCCCGAAGGAGCAATATGGGACCATCCTCCCGCAGGGCCACTACCTGCAGGGGGAGCCGTAAGGGGCCAGTGCATTGTGAAACGGGTGGTGGTCGAAGGTTAGAACCACGACAACCCGATCGTTAGGCAAAGAAACTTCATTATCCAATTCCAAAATAACCATGCGCTTAAAGTTGTTACTGTTGTTATGTATCAGAGGTCGCTGTTGACTGACTGACTGACTGACTGACTGACGACACACCCTCCTCCTTCCCTAAACCCAACCAATACTGGTTTTATAAGCACTGATTGACCCGCCCACCCACTTCCCTAAACCCAACCAACAGCTTTAAAAAGTAGTTCAGAAAAAGTAAAGCCCTTGTCAGATTTTTACCACGTTTTCATATTTTACCACATTCTTACCCTGTTATTTACTTGTTTATTTTATTTTTTGAATTACCTGCATTCTGGAACTGTTTATCACCGGACTCAAACCCGTTGTCGTGGTCAACTCTGCTCTGCATCTTAAGTCTGTTGACGTATACGGTAAGCTAACTGGAAAAATTGGTAACATCGGGAAAACCGTCCATATTGAGGTAAGCAGTCAGCTGGTAAGTGCAAAATCAACGCCGCCATACCGCCCCGTATCATTCATTTAAAAGATGAAATGCAGCCATACCTACTTCTGGCTACATAATATGCTATCTCCAGAAATGTATATAGGGCTACATGTTCATGTACATGTTACAATTTCCCCAATTTTAATGTTAAAACACAACTCGTAAAATAACTTCTATTGCCATGTTGACCATAATAAAGCAGTTTAGTTTTGAATGTGTTCCTCATGCAACATTTACCATCATTTTGTATTTGAACCTCCAAGTGAAAAATTGTGTTCATGTTAACCATGAAATATTTAAAATGTTGACTTTAGACATGAAGTATTTCACTTCCATATGACCCAGGACAATTTATCTGAAGCATAAATGGCTGAAACAAATGATTTTCTTTTCACTTTCTTATGTGCTAAAATTTAGAGTTCTCATTCACCTACAGGTAAATCATTTATTCATTTTCTTTTCAGCTTAGTCCCTTTATTCATCAGGGGTCACCACAGTGGAATGAACCGCCAACTTATCCAGCATATGTTTTTCCTTCCAGCTGCAACCCAACACTGGGAAAAACCCATACACTCTTGCATTCACACACATAATGTACACTACGGCCAATTTAGCTTATTCAATTCACCTCTAGCGCATGTCTTTGGACGGTAGGGGAAACCGGAACACCCGGAAGAAACCCACACCAATACAGGGAGAACATGCAAATTCCACACAGAAATGCCAACTAACCCAGCCGGGTCTCGAACCAGTGACCTTCTTGCTGCGAGGCGATCGTGCTACCAACTGTGCCAACTTGACGCCCATTTTTTTAAGCCTTAAAGAAAAATTATTAATACATTTTAAGGTATTTATAGCGAGGGTGTGGGGACAAGAGCTGTGGGAACAGAACAAGGCCTCGAGTCTCACAGAGGAGCTCTGGATTAACAAAGAGAGAATAAACGGAAGGGCAAAATGAGAGATGACCAGGCCTGGACAAGTTTGTTTTACTTTTGCTTTCAGTTTGTTTTATTTTTCCTTAAATAAATCATTTAAATGACATCGGTTCTCCGACTCCTTCTTCCCGATGGCCAAGTGGCCATCTAACTTTATTACAGTATTGTTTTACATTTTAATTTTTTAACAAGTACAACACATTAAGGCTGCGTTTCCACCAAAGTATTTTTCAGAAAATTTGCGGGTGATTTTCTAAGCGGGTTTTTTTTCAGTTTTTTTTTCCAAATGGTTGCTATGATACAGAGTATCCCTTCTGTACCATTACAAGTTGACCATTGCATGGTATAGGGTATATTCAGAGCTAGTGTTTCTTTCCATACTGATAAACAGTTAATGTGACTTTTTTTTCATTTTATATGGTTCTTTATAATCATCGATGTTGTAATGTAATTTAAATATATTCAGTTAAATAGACTTTGGCATTCCGAGATGAAAAGCACGAGATAACACTTGTCAGGATTAGTAGGCTAGCGCAGAAGCTCCATTGAATATACTAGGGTAAAATAAATGTTCAAATTTTAAAGACATGGCTGGGAAATTTTTTTATTTAATGCAGTGCTTCTTGTACAATCTGAGACCCACTTTTTTTTATCAGATATCACAGCCAGTGGAGATCGCTGATTTTTTAAGAAAACAGACCTTAAATGCTCCAAATTTGTAATGGCATACAATTCACTGAAAGCGCTTGACCCAGGTTACTCCTTTCGCATACTTCTGCATATAGCTAGCTCAAAAGTGACACTGACAGGCAGTGTGTTTTTCAACTTGCAACGTCTGAAAAAATGGCAATCACTTAGTAAAACTGCCGGACAGCACCTCGCTATGCTGCATACTCTCAAAAAACACTGTGGTACCATTGACAACAACAGAAAATAAACGCTCAGATTGAGAAAAAAAGCACTTTGGTGGACACACAGCCTTACAGTAGCAAACATGGGTCAACAAGTGATAATTCTTAATAATTTAACTAAAGCAATCGAATCTACATTGCACAGAATGTTCAATATTGATAGTGCAATGTAGAGTAGATTAGATTGTGTAGTAGATGTTAGTTAAACTATTTAGAATTACTTAAAGGTGCCCTATAATGAAAATCTGGGTATACCAAGGCATAGTAGAGAAGTAAAACATCAATATTTGGAAATGGGCATACTGTGAGCCTCAAACACCACTGTTTCCTTGTTCTCATGTAAATTCCATGAGTGTAAAACCCCAGTGGACAACGGGCCAATTGAAAGACAAAACAATCTGAGACTCACGGGCCATGCCCTCTGCATTTGCATGTATGCCTAATTTGGGTTGTTCATCCAGACCTGACGAGCAGCCATATCATCAAGCTCTGAGATCATAAAAAAATCTCTGAGATCCTTAATATAAATGCCTCATGTTGCATTTGATAAGCAACAATGTTTTCTAGTGAGACAACAGTAGCTATGTTTCCATCCAAAAATGTGAATTAACTTTATGCGCAAAACTGGGTTATCCCATAAAAGATGTGTGATAAAACAGCGTTTCCCCAACGAGTCAAAGCTAACAAAATAGTCACTTCCTGATTATCTGGCGCCAAATATCAACAGTAAAAAACAAGTTTGCTGTGGTAGGAGAAGCTGTGTGAATCTTTTCTACTTTTAATAAATGACTTGCGCCTCAGAAGGCAATCCTGACATGCAGTGAACGCACGGTGGAGCACAGATGCTCTTGATTCTGGAGGTCATTAATAATATAATAACACTAATACTGATATTGTTCAGGCATTTTAGAATGCCCAAAACAACATTTCAGATGTTTTGCTCAGCCTGCTGGTTTGTCTATTCACAAACATTTTTATCATCACTTAATCTCTTATAGCAAAATCACATGACCTTTTTTAATGCACGTAGAGGAATTTGTTCGATAAAAGAATGATCGAATAAAAAGTTTATCCTACTCAGTTATGTGCATGTTTTTTATGTGCATTTTCGAAATGTATGTGCATCATGGGGTTTCCATCAAGCGTTTTTTATGTGCATATCCAAAATGCGCATAAAAATAGGTGGATGGAAACATAGCTGGTGATAATTTGCCTACCTTAGTTATTTTTAAGAGTAGGTTTGACTTATGTATGTGTGACTTTTATTTTGAAAACCCGAGCGGCACTGGGCAACGACAGCAGGAGACATGTTCAGGATGAAAAATGCTAGATTTACAGATTACACTTTTATTTATCTTCACTCCAAAAAGGCATAAGGTATGCTTTGTTACATCTTTTGTTAATTTATCGTGATTATTGTGAAATTTGACAATATGACAACAAACACATGTAGACTGCTAAATCATGTGAAATCACTTAGCTCAAATGTCATCTCGTCACATTGGAATTATAAGGTTCTATCTGCATTCTGAATGATTTTAAAATATTAAGCTTCAAAGTTTTTGCATTCCATAGCATTTCAAATGTGTGTGTGTAACATTTGTTTTTTTAATTAAAAAGCCTTAAAATGTAAACAACTTATAAAAAACATCCCACAATGTAAATAAGCTGTCATTTAATACGAATATGCCAATAACTCAATTTTGACAAAAATGTTAGATAGAACCATATAATTCTAAGGTGACGTTCTGTTCATGCAGAGGTTGATATTAATTCCTGGCTGTGATTTTCTTGACTACAGCATCAAGTTTTATTATAATTTAGCCTTTATCCACAACAGATCTGGTTCTGGAGATTTTTTTTTTACTTACCGATGCCATAAACTAGGCTTGGGCATAATACGATAATATGGTATACCGCGGGATCTAAAAATAGCAACGGTATCAGTTTCAATACCGTTATACAGTCATAAAAAACAATGCACTTATACAGGAGACAGGTATTAAATATTATTTATGTAATGCCTAAAAATCTTATGCGTGATTGTCATCACGGGACAGTGTGGAGGAGAGAGCGAAAGAGGTGAGGTAAGATGGTGTGTGTGTGTGTGTGTGTGTGTGTGAGAGAGAGAGAGTGTGAATGACAGAGAGAGAGAGCGTGATGTGTGTCTATGCGTGTGTGTTTATACAGACAGCTTGTTATAGGCTGAGTTTCTGGACTGTATCATCTAGCTGGTTTTTGGTTTGGTTTTGCTGTTCGCGAACACATCATCTCTCCCCGTTGTATATAATATTTTACTACTATATTTAACTATATCTAAAAAGATTTAATAACCTTTCAGCTGATTTTTTAAAACTTACTTAATAACCTACTGCATTTGCATTACTTTTGATCTTGGATATTACAAACCAATGCAAATCACCGCTCTCTTACAGCTAAATGAGACTAAAATGATTTTAAATGACTCGATGCAACAGTGCGGTGCGGGACAGGATTTGATTGTGACTTTGGGTACATGCCGTTATCCGCGGCCCGCGGGACTGCCGCAAAATGGACATAATATACATAGATAAAAGCGAATGAAATGATATTTATCTATGCACGGAAGAAAAAATGATGCATTAAGGTCCTTTCAGATGGGAGGCGGATGCAGGACTCGCCACCTGCACGTGACTGTTTCGGTGAAGTTTTCCATGTTTTTGTTCAGTTGAGCGTGGCGCGGCTTCAGGTCTAATCATCACAAAAGTAATCATCAACAGTGTCACATTTGTATTTGCTAAGATCTAACACAATGTTGCGCTTGGCATATGTGCTTATTGTTTTCTGATAAGAGTTTAGACATTGCTGCTGCGAGTCGGCAATAGCCTAGTGCTCTAATATTAAATAGCCTATTTGACCTAAAACTTTTCACTGAGCTCAGTAATGTTCTTTGTGAAGTTATTAATAATCTGTTCAATAATTCTTTAATGCTAAAACGAATGGCAAAATACAGATTGTAATTCAATTTAATAGTTTAAATAAAGAACAATATATTTTAATAGCTTATATAAATAAATATAGATCTTACATATTTTTAAGTAAAATTAATAGCTTATTTTCTGAAAAATGCGCATCCATGTTTATTCCATCAAATTAAACACAAATAAGACACGTATGTATATTCCGTGTATTTGATGGAGCAGTAAATGCATGCACTGAAAAACAGGCTATAGGCCACCTTAAAACTTAAATAGGCTATTAATAACGTATATAAAAGATACATAACTTTTTTTTTTTTGTGAAAGCAAAGAGAGAATCTTACGGGAGTGCTGTTATAAAGGAGTCAAATAACCAACGACCGCAACACGTTTTTTTATTCCAGAACATTTCAGCTGGTTTCAGAGTTTTCTTTCAATCATTTCTTTCATTTTCTTCTTTAGTTATTTCATTTTTAAAAATCGTTTTCTTTTAAAAAGTTGCAAACTAATTTGCTATGAGATGTGGCTGTGCCCTCACGTGCAGCTCGTGCTTTAACTGCTGCTGCTGAGAGAGAGAGAGAGAGAGAGAGAGAGAGAGAGA
>CAIGQZ010032151.1:797771-830307 GCA_903798205.1 Danio tinwini
ATGATGATGATTAAAATAAGAATACTATTCATTTTATTCAATAATGCAATTAAAACATGTTATAGGTCTACATTAATGCGAAATGAGCTAAATATCTTCTTTAAAATCGTCATAGGTCTCAGCTCTTGACGATATCTTTGCCTAGCATCGATACATGATACTATTATCTATCGGCACAACCCTATTAGGCACAAGCCAACAGTTTGGGGACGCTGTCTGAGCCTTACATCTTTTTTTTTTATATTATGCACGGTAATACCGTATACCGAGGTAAAATAGGGAGGAGGTTTGACAGTATCAAAATTTGGATACCGCCCAAGCCTACCATAAACCTACTATGTAGATATTAAAGAACAATTTATCTTATTAAACCAATGCAGTATTTGGCACCTTTAACTAACATCTACTACACAATGTAGATTAGATTGTGTAGTAGATGTTAAATATGTAGTTAAATAGCTTTTAATCATTGAACTAACATCTACTACACAATCTAATCTACATTGCACTATCAATATTGCACAGAATGTTCATTGGTTGGTAGTTCCGGTATGTTAGCAACTGCATTGACTAATGTAACAAAATGTAAGCTATAATTCAAAACCAGACTATACTATAATATATCATTATCCTCAATAAAGTACCATTGAATTATGATTGCATTTATCAGGGTGGATTATACTTTGGACTCCAAGGTGCACAGGACTCATGAACGACACAAGCACCAAAAAATTACAGACCACTGTGCCGCATTACACAATCAGCCAGCCATAAAGTGGAGCTTATTTTACCATAACAACTTATAACTACCAGTTGCGGCCCGCAGACGACTCCGACAGCCCGTCTATACGGCGAGAAGTCTGACTTCATTACCTAATCACTACAATACAGCAAATCCTACAGCCTCTCAAACGTTAATTTCCTGCCCTGTCTGCCCTGGTTGAGCACAGCTGAAATCATTTTCATAAACATCATTGAGAAAATAAGCAATCTAACCTGCGGGGACCCGAGTGCAGCTTTTGCTCAGCATGATTGGCTATTTTTTTTCTCCTAACAATAGAGGAAAGTCTGAAGGTTGAACATATGGAAACATTTTATTACTGTTGGCAGTGGGCTCTGAAGTGGACAATGTTAGCCTTTATGGACCCGAAGGCATACAATAAAGAGCACCGTGAACTTTATTCAGGAAAGAACTGTTCAAATTCACTTGATGCAATGTCTTTTTTCAAGACTATGTGTTTTTAGTTTCAGTTTTTAATTGATGGGATTACCGTGTCCAATTTAAATTTAAATCACCACTTCAGGAGTGAAATTGGAGAAAGTGCAATTAAGCAGGCTATTTAGAAATGCCAATTAAACACTGCTGGGGTGCCTGATATGTAGACTTTTACTTATGCACACAATGAAAGTAAAAGGTCATGTGGTGAGTAACGCACCCCTGAATCGATTTGATTCCTGCCTCTTTAACTATATCTGGCCCCCAGATTCTCCTGACCTTTCAGATATCCTTATAATTCCAGAAAGGCCTTCTCATCTCACAAAGCTGCAGGATACAGTCAAATGCTTTTGGTGTGCATATTCTTCTTTACCTCCACAATGCAATTGTCCATATATAGTCACAAGTCAGCTAATCTGTATTTCGCCTGCTGCCCTGATGCATACTAAACATTTTCATTACATGGCAAGCTCATATCTGACTGGTTGTTTATATATGTTAATAGGTCTATATTTAATAGCTTTTTGTGTGTTGCTTCGCAGGAATCTTGAACATTGAACTCCCAATAAATATATGTTAAATGAAAAAAAATTATGACAACAGCATGTAAAGCAGACGATCCTTCTCCAGATAAAGCTGCACTGTTGACCAAATTTATATTAAGCTACAGTAACACCTGCACAAATCAGGTAACACCTGCAGGTAACACCTACAATAACATCTGCACAAATACATTTAAAAACACATCTTTATCCTTTGTTTTGGCCTTCCATCCACACCAAGATGTCCTTTGCGTTCTGTGAAAATTACATGTTTGAAAACAAATATCTGGATTTATATACATTTATTTAATAAAATTACATTTTCATAGAATTATAGTTTATACTGTGAAAACATTTAGAAATTATGGTGAACTTTAGACAATGGCTAATAGTTTAGATGCATTATAGCATTAATCTTGCAAAAAGGAAAATTGCCCCTTGATTACACTATGAATTTTACTCAAGCCATTCTCAGTGTGCATGACTTTTTTCTGTCAGACAAACATAGTCTGAGTAGTTTTAGATGATCTTTTATGCTGTATAATGGTGTTAGATAGTGGCATTTATTTTCAAGCTTCCAAAAGTGCCTAAATCTGTCATCAAACCCATACAGTAAAGAACACTAGAGGCATTTAAAAGTATGGAAGTATACTACAAAGAAATGTCCGGACAGCACATTATTTGAGAGGACTTCACTTGGTCTTTTTTGGTGAGCATGTGTAGTTCATAGGAATAGATATACATGACTGAAATATTTACAGAGTAGAAATCTGAGCTATTTTGAATTTTGATCACCCTTGCACAGCGCAAGCCATTGAAATGAATTGGTTTCATAGCACAGCACTTTACGCATCCTGTGTGAAAGCCAATTTAGACCACAGGAATGTGAAATCTGTGCTGAACACGGCTGGAGAGTGTGGCACAGCATAGCCTTGCTTTTAGCTCTTTTTCTCTTTTGGCTGAAAACTAAAAAATGTTTAGTCTATAATTTTCATGGCCAAAAATTTGGTGCATCCCTAATAAATAGTTGTATTGTTATAACAGTAAAATTAAATGTTCTTGTTACCATAGTGTTATATTGTGTCATGTTTGCCAAAATAAAACTGATAAAACATATAACCCAATTTTGTTGATATTTAAAAATAAAATAACATTGAACTCGCTGTTCTTAAACATATTGTGCTGTATTAAGCAGTTACATGAATTGTTACTGAATAACAATTATTTGTGCTCCTTCCTGAAAACATCTGAAGTGGCTATAGATCTGACAATCCACTTCATGTATTTGTTGTAATAAAATACACAAACACTGTGTAAGAATCACTATGGGAAGTGATAGTATTTATATATTTATTACTGAATGATAGGGTATATTTTACATGTTAGGCAAATAATGCACAACAACAGCCTGTTTACGTTCATTAGATATAATGGAAATTAAGTGTAGTCAGGGAAAGTCAGGGAATTTAATGCTTGAATCCTGCCCATATCTTTCTCTGTTCGCCATGCTGAAGAAGAGCAGACTGCGCAAAAGGAGTGCAGAGTGGGTGATATTGAATACAGCTCTCATCTGATTAGCTAAAAGGTTACAAGTTGCCTGCCTCTACCAGGACAGTTTAAAAAAATACACACACACGTATCCAGGGGGAGTCGTTTGTAAAAGAGGTATTGCAAGTTCTCATTCAGGATGAACTTGCAAGTTTTAAACATTCAAAACTTTTTGTACACTTATACATTTGCAAATGGTGTTTTGCATTTGTGAAATGTGTTTTATGAATATGTATTTTTATTTTGTGCACTTGAATTGTTTTTGTGAATATATATAAATATTTTACGCACGTGAATTTGGTTTTATGCACGTGAACTAGGCTACGCATGTGTACATTGTGTCTTTTGCGTGAACTACTTTAGATATTTCTCTCACTCCATAGTTCCAAACCTTTACGACATTTTCTACCCTTTTAATTTAAAAGGGTAACATAAGGGTAATCTTAAGCAAAAAAAGACCCCTAGCCTATAAGGTGTTTTATGGAATATCTTAAACTGACCAGTAGCTATGTTTTTTCTTTCCCTTATATTTGTTTATTATACGGATGGAACTTGTGACCTTAATTGGCTAACAATGGTTTTCAGAAACGCACCTTTGGGGGCTTGTTTGATTTGAGAGGCGTTTGCTCGCACTGGCACTACAATGGAAAAGTGGCTGTTCCTTGCGCTACCTAGTGGATATTGCATAAAGCACAAAAATGTGTTTTTAAAAAAAACTAAAAAGCACAGTGCATGACTGCGCATGACAAATTGCAGCACTACGCATGAAGAAAAGCACATTCTCAGTGGCCAAATCTGTACATTGAAAAATGTAAGAAACCGCCAACCATTGACATCCATAGTAAAAAAAATAATACCACGAAGCCAATGATTACTGGTTGGATCTCTCTTTGCAGCATAATATTTAATTAATTCTGCTGAAGAGAAATGTTAGCTTTTAACAAAGAAAGAATGGTTATGCTACTTTTGGGTGTGAAAGCAAACGTTTCACTACATCTTTGATCTACTCAGCTCTTGATTTTTTCCCTTTACACAGCTACATGCAACGTACCTATGGAGACAATAGATGGTCTGGCCCTGCATTCTTTCAAACAACTGGTAATCTCTCTGCTGTCAGCAAGCTGTAGTTTGGCAAAGTGTACTCTGGGTTGAAATTGCTCTCTCATGAGCACATAAGCATATCCCACCACAGAAATGAGGTGATGCGGCGATTTGATTCAATGCACTACACCCATATTACAATCCCAGAGACCAAAAGGCTTTTCCTGAATAACGCATCTGATTACTACAATAGCAAAGACTGGTACTCCATCCTACTACAAGCAGTAGTTTATCATTGAGGTAAGAAATATTGAAAGATCCATCAATGAGCCATAAAATGCTATAATTTGTCATCGACTGCAATGATAACATTGATCTTAACAATATTTACCATGATATAGTACCATTTCTGTAAATTCAATCAATCAATTAATAGTTTGCAATGTATTGTGGCCAATATTAGCGGTTAGAGTATGGATGCTTCTACACTTAATAGTATAATAGTATACAGGTAATAGGAAATAGTAAACCGTCAGGCAACCTTTAGCATACTCTTTTCAACATATGTTTTGGGACACACTGATTCTATTTTCAAATACTATTTAGGACGGATAGTATGCAAATTGGGACACAGCATAAGAGCTTGATTAGTTAGCCCAGGCATCTGATTGGGGTTGGAGCAGGACACCGGACCTCCAGGACCAAGATTGAGAATGCCTGATCTAGAGTACACTAAACACATATAAATAACTACTATTATTATTTTTTTTTAAAGTTTATAATAAGAAATGTAGTCTTTCATATGTGATCATATTTCTCCCTTTATACTTCAAGGCAAAGATTGAATTAAAAATGTAAAAACATAAAACAAAAATTAACAAAATATTAATCACTTTTTTAAAAAACTAATTGTTGCAGGTACAACATAAAAAAAGAGTATTGCTAAATAAAATACAAAATGTTAACAAGTTGTACTTTCAAGATTTAAACTCTCACAATGCTGTTATTCATGTTTCTGTCTGCATCCCCATAATGGTGTCTAATACTAACAATAATATACTGATATAAATGATGAAAAAGTATTACCATAATCAATAGGGGTGTGATGAGACGCCTACTCCACGAGAAGAGACGAGACACGAGATTGGGTTCACAAGAACGAGACAAGACTTTTCACCTATTTTTAAGAAGTCTTTAATTCAACAAAAAATAAAAAATAAATAAATCACAAATTACAAAACTATTTAGATGCTTTTTTAAAAATCAACTTTTGATGAATGTTATTTTACTTCTATTTTAATGAATTCTATGCAGTAAAGGACATGCACAAGCTGCAAAATATTTTGCTAATATGTGAATGGGAAATTTCTTTTATATAAAATTTTAAATATTAGCAAAACGATTTAGGTGTTTTTAATTGTAATGAATTGTATTTTATTTATTTTTTTATTAATTATATGCTGCAAAGGACATGCAAACACTACTAAATATTTAGCTATAAACTCTACTGACTGACTTCACATGAGAAATCAAACTCCTTTCCACAACTTGAACTTTTAAAAAAAACATGTAATTTTTGGTATTTAATTGTACAGTTTTCAGCAGTTTCTCTGTCATTCAGCAACATTTCATTTCACTTTGAACATTTCACTTTGAGGTACTGGATGCGACAATGAAGTAAGGACTAATAGGAGAGAGTTGTTTTAATGTAATTTAATATCGTTCGCTGAATGCAGTGTCCAACAGCCCTGTGTGTATGTCTTATCCTGTTGCAAAATGCAGCTAAAAGGCCTTCACGATTGTAATAGTGTGATTAAGGTGTTTACATGTCTGTGCTGCACTTCAATAACGTGACTCAAATAGGAATACTCCACATGTAGCATGAACTTATGAAGCATGGTTAACATGTGTGGCTGCAGTTGTAGCCTATGTTTGACGCGGCAGCTGCTGAACTCCGGTAAAAAAAACTGTTACGTCACACCCGCTCAACCAAACGAGTGACACGCATCACAGCCGTGGTTGCCAGGTGTGTGCAAAGCATTTGGTGTGCGGATCAAATCCAATCCTGCCTCCAATCTTTAGTACTAAATTCACCCTCACGCTCCATCATAACATCACAACTCACGAGACAACTTTTCACCCCAACGAGAAATCTCGTTGTGATTTAACCTCGCAAGATCTCATCATATGAGATCTTGTCACATCCCTAATAAACAATGTATTTTGTGACACCACAAAATAAATGATAGAGCATAATAATAAACAATAGACTTTTAATAGTGCACAATGTGTAAAGGAGGCCAGCTAGCGAAGTGCTATGCAGGTAAACCTCAGTCCTCTGACCTCAAAAGGTGCTCTAGCGAAAGGTGCTCTTTAGCCTCCTTGTTGAAGCAACTGACACCCATACAAAGAATCGCCCGTTTGATCCCAGCTCAGACCGGGTTGGGTGCAGTTGGGCCAGTGGGTTACAAATGTATATATAATCATAATCGCACAGCCCTAGTATAAAGTCATGTATAGTGCACAGTATCATTTTATGACCTCAGCTCTTTAAAAAAAATCATAAGCAATAAAAATAAAAATCCACTACTACCTCCAAACCAGGACAGGCTGATCAACATACTGATAGACAGCATCCAATAGAGGGAGAATCTTAATGCCAGGTTTAAAGGCAGCCATATTGTAATAAAAGTTCTGAAGGTGTATCAGTACAGTATGTTCCTGCTACGGGTTATTCATTTTTTTGGTTATTCAACCTTTTAACTATTATGGGTTATTTAACTTTTACTAAAGATTATTTTTACTTTTGTACAATCCTCGTATAAAATGTATGCAAATATGCAACACAGAGCAGTCTGAAATAAAAAAAAACTATCTCCAATATATCCAGATTAGCATATACATAGCTTTAGTGAAAGTTCTATTCATATTTGATGACTAGTCAGCTACTGCAAGTGGTTCATACAAGATACAACCAGAAAAATCATGATTTAGAAACTCTTCATAGAGCTGAGAGCCCTGTAAGTATCTGTAAATCCATTTGGACTGAATGGTTTTCACAAAATAGAAGACTAGTTCATTATGTTTTTTATTATGTGAAACTGATTCCATCAAGCCCAAAGGGTTCTCATGGCCCTGATAGATTTTGAGAAGATTATGTTATCAAAATCAGTATTTGGGCTGAATGAAATTGGAAAAAACAAATCTTGTTTTTTAAGCAATATGAAAAAGATTTTACAAGAAGGTTTAAATAACTTTTTGGTGGGGGGGAAGAATTCCTAAATGTGACATTGATAGGGAGTGCATCTGCGTAAACTGTAATAAATAACATACAAGAATAAATTAAATCAACAGAACAACGTTACACATTTAATAATCAGTGCTTAATGGATTCTTAACTGTATTGAGGAACAGAAAGTAAATAATCAAATTTAATATAACTAGTATGTAGTATATAATAAATAGTAGTCAAAATATAAAGTGGCTCAAAACCTTTTATCAGAGTAGTCCTAAAAATGTTCAGCAACACCTAATACCTTGTTTTACGATAATTTTGAAATATTTTTAGACTAATGAAGTCTTGATTGTAGAAATAATTACTAGTGATGCACCAAAATTAAAATTCTTGACCGAAACCAAAAAAGAGCAAACCATAGCCGAAAACTGAAACCAAAACACCAAAATAAATTATGCCAATTATTAGTACCATTGCATTTATAGCTATGACTGTACTAACCTTACTATAATCAAAGGATTGCAATTGCAAAAAATTATATTAAAGTTCCAAAGAATAAATATTTATTTAGCACATTGCAACTATGGGTTATCACTTCTAAGGGATGGGAGTAAAAAAATTGCTATTTTGTTTCACCCAATTAACTTAAGTATTTTAGTATTAGTTTTGGGGGCATGGTGGTGAAGTGGGTAGCGCTGTCACCTCACTGCAAGAAGGTCACTGGTTCGAGCCCCAGCTGGGTCATTTGGCATTTGTTTGTGGAGTTTGCATGTTGTTTGCGTGCGGTTTCCTGCAGATGCACCGGTTTCACCCACAAGTCCAGAGACATGCGCTTATAGGTGAATTGGGTAAGCTAAATTGTCCGTAGTGTATGCGTGTATGTCCTGGTCTTCCAGGTTGGGGTTGAGCATTGGGCTAATGACCCACCTCATAAAAATTTGATGTTACGAAACACCAACATGGTGAGGCTAAATATCAACTTCGATATAAATGGTCCTGGGAGTAAGAGTAAGTAAGTATCAGTTTTAAGTATTTTAAGTATTTTAGTATCAGCGAGTACACTCGCAATAAAGTGAGGAGGATCCGAATAGACACACCACACATGTTTCTTCCAAGCGGCAACATTCCTCTCTCTTGTGAAGCTAATACAGAAGTAACTGAAACTGCAATTCATCAAAATTCCGCTAGTCCTTGCTCCATAATAGAGTAAATTTCTATTGACCACAATGTTAAAATGTCCAACTTTACAGTACAGCAGAAAAAAAAGGTGTTTACAGCCTGGTACAAAAAACGATTTTGGTGTATACAGCTAATATTACCCTTCATGACAACTGTGAGGGGGTTAATTTTTTTTATAACTCATCCCTTTCATTTATTCATTCATTCATTTTCTTTTCAGCTTAGTCCCTTAATTAATCCGGTGTCACCACAGCGGAATGAACTGCCAACTTATCCAGCATATGTTTTACGCAGCAGATGCCCTTCCAGCTGCAACCCATCTCTGGGCAAACATCCATACACACTCATTCACACTCATACACTACAGATAATTTAGCCTACCCAATTCACCTGTACTGCATGTCTTTGGACTGTAGGGGAAACCGGAGCACCAGGAGGAAACCCACGCGAACGCAGGGAGAACATGCAAACTCCACACAGAAATGTCAACTGACCCAGCCAAAGCTCGAACCAGCGACCTTCTTGCTGTGAGGTGACAGCACTACCTACGGCGCCACTGCGTCGCCCGTTTCTTTTATATGAAGTAATATTACGTTTGCATAATTAAGAGTGTGGCCACTTGAGTGACAGCTAGTTCTCGCTGGTCACCATCACATCATCTCAGCTGATTCTGGATGATTAGCCACTGAACTCGGCATATATGTCAATTTTTTTATTTTTTTTTTATGTGGCTTTACACAGTCAATTGCCTTTTTTGAATTATTTCCTACAATTATCAGATAATAAAGCATGCTGTGTGCGCTTAATTGTGTTCACAAACCATTCAAGTGGCTACAATTTCCCAGGTGAGTGAAATTATATACTTATATACCATCTCTATAAATGTATTTGTTTTATTTAAGATAATTTATCATTTATAATTTTCTTTAGAACTTGAACGCACTTCAGAATCAGACAGATTGTTTAGCTGTAGACTATAAAACAGGCATCTGAAATGTTGTCATACAGTGCTATGCCTGGATTTTAAAAATAGCCTTCCATTTACTAACACAGACTATATTTGAGTATTTGGAAGTAATTAGCATATCCCTCATGTGGAAAAACATGCTAAGAACAATGCTTAGTGGCTCAATGTATTACAACACTGTTTTTAAAATACTAAATACTTTATCGATATAGTACACAGCCAAGCACAATTGGTCAGAACACAAACGAGTCGCAGGTAATGAAGTATTGTGTTTTTTCCAAAGAAAAGCCTGTCTAAGCAAAATGCTAGCTCTGCCTCTTTGCACTTTTTTTGATAACCCCCGGTCGGCTAGATGACGTGCAAACAAAATGTTGATGGTTGGTCATGCCTACTTGTAGCTTCATTTGCGCTCTTCAGAAACCTGTAGGTGACGTCACGAATACTACGTCCTTATCTTTTACAGTCTATGGTTTCTTCAGACAAGCATGTGCAAGCCGTGGTTTCATGGTTTGCGTCATTACAACAAACTGTTTCGGCTGTGTTGTTTCGGCTATAAAAATCTTTCGACCAAAAACAGAAAACTCACTTTTGGGCCATAAATACATTTAATTAATCTTTATTAAAGCTACAAATTGCATAATTTATTCTGGCAAAATGGTTTTAAATTGGCTTATTCCATGGTCTGTTGAAATTCTTTATTCTGATTGGCTGGAGGGTGTGCATAATTTTCGTTGAAACGCACAGGTAATTATAGTAAGTTTTGATCACAGTTGAAATAAATGTGCTTCTCCCAAACTCTGTAGTTATGTGCTGTGCTTAAGATAAGTTTCATAATTAATTTATGACCATAAATAATTGCTTTTGTTTATAAAAAAAAAAAAAAAAAAAAGCGGAATGTTCTCTTGCCTGTCCCAAAATGTTTTGTTTTGGGTTTTTTTTGCAAAATTTCCCAACATATTTAACAGCAAAGATTTTTAAGACATAAGATAAGTTACAACTTTGTAAAAGTTTTATTTCATGTGTATAGACTTTTAACGTGTTTTTAATAATCATAACATTATTCTACTTAAAGCAACAATTGCAGTGTTTTTGTTAGATCAATTCCATGAGATCATTTGCCTAGCCTAACAATTTGATTTGAAAGAGGCATAATTACACGTTTTACTTAGATGTTCAAAACTATTTGTTAAACAGATTTTATAAAAACAGCATGTTAAAACTAAACAGAATAAAGTGTGAAGGTTTAAAGTTGTATTAATAAGATTTGTATGTTTATTATGAAATGTAAATCATTTAAGCCCAGCTTTCCCAGTATTAAAGGTAATGTTAAAAAAGCCAATATACTGTACATACAGAGCCTCCCTCATCAGAGAAGTGGTAGAAAGTAGACAAAAGAAAGATGTTCGACTGGGAATGTGATTGGAAACACACTCCAGGTGTGACTAGGAATGTCTTATTTGTCCACCTGTGATCTGATTGATAAAATCGCATCTTAACGTTAGCAGGTATGAACAGCACGCACATGATCTAGCTCTCTCCGTCAGTCTGCTTGCCTGTCACTGTTGATTCAGTGGTGGGACTAAAAAATCTAACTGTCAAAACTGATGAAAATTCTGACAAATATTGCACTGCAAAGAGCAAAACTAGTTTAAACATATGTCTACCTTGGAAAATGACAATGGAATAACGGGAATAATCAACCGCTTTCCGTGAGTTAAAGGATTTTAACTCCACTGGCGTTGTGTGGTCCTTCGGCTCCACATTGTGCATTAAAATCCTTTAAGGTTCAGACAGACAATAAAACTAGAGTTTCATATGTTGTCCAAAAAAGTAATAACACTCCTCTCCTTGAATGTGGAAAGCAATAGCACACCTTTCTTTAAGAAATCATATGTTCCATATACAGTATGATCTAATGTACTGTATCGTTCATTTCCAAAGCATGAAAGGAGCAGTGATGAGAGATATATATAGGCTAACTTTTCATTTTTGTTTGCTTAAATCTTTAAATCAAGTTTAAATAACAGAGACAGCAATGTCTTCCCCTAGAAGCATCAACATAAGATGAAAGGTCAGAAATAAAGTGTCTAAAATGTATTTAGCCGGTTGCAGCTGCCTAAAAAAGAACCCATAATCTTTAGACTTTCAACACAAAATGTGAACCATCAGGTCACCCCCTAAATCATGGCTTTTAAATGTTATTAGGTTGTAATGGGAAGGTTGATGTCATTATTGATCAGAATGAGTCTATGGCAACACACTGATGCCCCGCACAATGACAAGCTGTCATAGTCAATAAACAGCAAAGGCTGAGGACAGATGTTGAAAATGACAGCTCTTCTGTTCACACACAATAGTTCTATTATTATAATTGAAAATGATTTGACAGGTCTTTAGAGTGTAAAAAAGGGAGTGTGTTCTAAACCTCCGCGTTTGCTAGCTTAGTGCCTGTAGAGAGCGCAGGTTAACTTGCAAAAAGCAAGCAATAAACAGCTTCTTATCAGTCTTTTATCAAGCAAAAACAACATAAAGCACCCGCAAAGGTCGTTAAGAAAGAGGTGGAAGCTCATGGGAAATAATAAACAGGCTGGAGGAGATAAGAGGATAAAAAAGAAAAATATAAAAGAGCAGAATATACAGTTGAAATCAGAATTATTAGCCCCCCTTTAAATTTTTAAAAAATTTCCCAAATAATGTTTAACAGGGCAAGGAAGTTTTCACAGTATGTCTGATAATATTTTTTTCTTATTTGTTTTATTCCAGCTAGAATAAAAGCTGTTTTTAACTTAAAAAAAAAAAAGGACAAAATTATTTGCCCCTTTTTTGCTTTTTTTTTTCGATAGTCTACAGAACAAACCATAATTATACAATAACTTGCCTAATTACCTTAGCCTGCCTAGTTACCCCTATTAACCTAGTTAAGCCTTTAAATGTCACTAAGCTAAATATAAGTGTTTTGAAAAACATCTAGGAAAATATTATTTACTGTCATCATGGCAAAGATAAAATATATCAGTTATTAGAGATGTGATATATCAGTGAAATATATCAGTTATGTTTAGAAATGTGTTGAAAAAACCTTCTCTCCGTTAAACAGAAATTGGGGAAAAAATAAACAGGGGGGCTAATGAGTTTGACTTCAACTGTATACTCTATGTATTCTCCATATTTAACACTGAATTCCAATAGGAAACTATAAAAAAAAATTAGACTATATATCTTTACAATGTGCATTTATTTTGGGGAGGTGGCGAGAAAAAGAAAAATACATTTATTAATTTAAATAGAGCAATGATATATATTTCTATGATGAGCATATCACACAAGTAGCTGTGCAGTATACTGTGTTTGTATAATATACTACTGCACAGTGTTGCCATATGGCAACATATTTATGTTAATGTCCCTGCCACTGTTTCTTTAAGATCAACGTTCACATTTTTATTTATTTTTTTGGAAGGAGATAACCTTAGTTTAGCCAATGATGTGCTTTGGTTAAGTCACATGACGTGCAGTGTCTTTCTATGGAGCAATATTTGACAGACTGGCGTTTATTGTGAGTAGTTGCTGAATGCAAATATTAACAGGATCAACTCATGTCAGATCTAGACGCGGAGTGTAAAGCGCATGGCGCAAAAGCATTAAGGGTGTGTTTTGGGTGTATTTAAGGGCGAAAAAATATGCTTTGCGACGCAACGCATGGTCTAACAGGGTTGTGCTTATTCTCTTAATGAGTTATGGATGTGTTTTAAGCACATTATCTTTAAGAGTCAATTGTGAAAACAGTTAAACGGACCATCTCCAGCAAGAATAAAGAATGAGCCTCCTCTATTGGGCCTCTTTACTTTCTCTTTACTTTTACGCTTTACTTCTTTACTTTCGCACTTCACTGAAGACATCCGTCAGCCTATATATTTAATTTCATTTGTTAAGCGCAAAGATTTGTTTCAAAACTATTTCTAAATTCAGTTCTAATTTCCAGCAAATGAATAAATGAACAATAATAACAAAGTGTGGTCAAAAAATTAAGTTATAACATCCAAACACACATCCCATTCTTATATCCCATGGTGATGTATACATGTCCAAAACAGATGTATACATGTCCAAAACCCGACAGGTGGACAAATCTAAGCTTGTTTTTATTAAAACAAATATAAATATGCATATAATTAATAACACTGTTAATAATAATAATAACATTATACAAATGCAGCTTGTCATGAATAAACTGAAAAAGCCCCCCGAGATGAATAAGGCATGGGGGTAATGGTTTTTATATTTATTTATATTTTTTGTAATATTTTAATTCTTTTAATATTTTTCTATTTCTTTTTTGTATATTAAGCAATGTGTAACTGTTTCAGGCGCACAACTAACGTGCTCTGCACTGGACTAGAGATCTGCATGGGACTGAAATTTGAATCCCGCTCCCGCCAGGTTTTATACCGCACCAACCACTATATTCAGCCTTTGTACACCCATTGCCCGACCCGCCCTTTTTTCTACCTGACCCGATCGTTCCCACTAAATTTAGATCTGGTTTTCAAAATCTCACAATAAAATTGGGTACTACCAAAAGAGAGAGATAACAAATAAAAATGTAGGTTGTGCAAGAATTGTAGGCTAAATGTCAGTTTTGTTTGCCCCTTTGTGATGAGACATGAGTGCCGCAAGATGTGCAGTGATGTTTGTGGATACTCCAAAGCCAACTACCGATTGTGTTTCATATATAATAAAAGTCAAAAGTAACACACATAACTACTATTTGAATTCAGTCCTAAGTACAGTAAGAAAATGCAGCTGCAAAAATACAGCAGTTTGATCCTTTCTTCCTTCCTTCCAAGATCCAAATTCTCCTTAACAATTTCAAAAACATTACTTTAGTAACTATAAATTTCCTATGACTACAACACAAACTACCGCACCTCTACCTTTCACTGAGGTCTTTACACAGGTTTTGGTTGTTTCCTCAATTAGAAAATGTTTCCAGACCTCACAAAAATTTACTTTGCTTTCATCACTAGAGTGAACATTTGACAAGTTCTCTGTCCACACATCTAAGGTTAGTTTAGCATTTGAAACTTTCTGCTAATGAGGGCCCTCTTCACTTTGTAGTGGGCTTTCAGTCCAAATTCTCGTGCACATTGTAACTCTATGCCTAAAGCTGAACTTGCAAGTAATTATTAATTATTATCAACTCATTTTGAAGGTTGCTGTTGTCCTCAAGAGTTTGTATTTTCAGACAGCGCCACATATAATGGAGCAGAATCAGAATGAGTTAAAAATTGTAAATAAAATAGTTGTTACTAACGAAATGAAGTAAAGAAATGGGCGATTCATTCTGCTGTGGCGACCCCTGAAGGAAATTTATTGAATAAATGAACAAAATGAAGAAACTAAAATTGTGTTATTAATTACTCACCCTTACGTCCAGTCCCCCAACAGATTGTTTCTACTGCTGAACACAAGTTAAGATTTTTTTTATTTTATTTTATTTTATTTTTTTATTTGAAATCAGAGAGCTCTCTCATCCTCTAATACACAGCCATGGCCCCAAACAGAAAGTAAAAAGAAAATTGTGTGTGCCAAAAAAATCTGTAAAAATGACTTTATTCACTTCTCACTGCGTCAGGGCAGGGCAGCGTGCATGTTCAATAAAATTGCCTGTTGTAAACACACCATGATGCAGAATACCTAAATTGTTTAGCAGCTAAACAACTGGTGTCACATGGACACCCTTTTCTAAACTTTAAATATATTGGGCCCTATCATACACCCAGCACAATAAGAAGCAAGACGTGTTTGACGCGATTTGTTGCTATTTTCAGACCAGCGCAACACTAATCTTCACATTTTGCGCCACGTTGTTTAAATAGCAAATCCTTTTGAACCACTTTTTGGACTGATGGGTGTTCTGGTCTAAGAAGTTGTGTTAAGGTGCATTGTTAGTGTGTTGCTATTTGGAAGAATCGAAATAGACTACGCCCTTGACCAAATTAAACCTGGTCTAAAGTCTAGCGCAGAGCGTGTTAGTTATGCGCCTATGCAGGTCCAAATTTCCATTGTCCAAATTAAGACACACAGGATGTACAGCAATACACAAATATGTTTACATACGAAAAAATTAAGGAATTAAAAATGTTACAAAAAAATTATTATTTTCTACATAAACATAAAAACCACCATTTCTTCTTTATGGCGGGGAGCTTTTTTTATAATGTTAATATTATTAGCAGTATTATTTAAATTAAATGATTTACATGATTCTAAACAAGTTTATATTTGTCCACCTGTTGGGTTTTGGAGACATATGCATCACCATATGGGGCATAAGAATAGGAAGCGTGTTTGGATATAATTCTTGGGTATAACTATTATTATTGTTCATTTATTCATTTGATGGAAATTAGAACAGAATTTAGAAATAGTTTTGAAACAAATCTTTGCACTTTAGAAACAAAATTTAATATGTAGGCTAATGGATGTCTTCAGCAGAGTGAGTTTTCATCATTTCCTTACTTCATTAAAAGCAAAGTAGTAAAGAGTAAAAGTAAAGAGGCCGAATGGAGGAGGCTTGTTCCTCATCCTCGTCCTGCAGATGGTCTGTTTAGCTGTTTTCTCACTAGTGAAGCTTCAGTTCAAGTTCACTTACAAAATTGGCCATGTAAATAGCAAATGCGGCATGGCGTGACGCAACTGACTCTTAAAGGGAATGTGAGATGAGACTCTGATTGGTTTAATGCACGTTAAGCTCAAAACACACCCATAACTCATTAAGAGAATGAGCACAACCCTGTTAGATCATGCGCCTGGGCGCAGAGCATATTTTTCCGTCCTTAAAACAGCAAAGGTAGATTCGGACATGCCCTTAATGCTTTGGCACCATGTGCATTAGACTTTGTGCCTAGATCATTAAAATAGAGCTCCTTGGGACAGTTGCTATATAGAGAGGATAAGAGAGTTCTCGGGTTTTATCTAAAATATCCTAATTTTTGCCCCCCCCCCCCCCCCAAAAAAAAAGCTCTTAGGGAACTGGAACCACATGAGGGTGAATAATTAATAACATAATTTTCATTTTTGGGTGAACTAAAGCGTTAAGCTTTTATACTGTGCTTCAGAATATATGTAGCTTATAAAAAGATCCATTAAAAAAATATTTTACCCTTGTTACATTAACTTTAAATTAAAACTAAGCAGAGTCCTGAAATTTAGAAAATGTTTTGATCTCCACTACTTATAAAGAACTAAGAATTTATCTTAGATTATGTACAAATTAACTGAATGACTATTTCATTTCTAATTTGAAAGCCTTCACAGGGCTGGATTTCCTTTTGGTTTTGGCACTTTCAGCATCAGTTGGATGCTCCCACGTCCTGCAAAACCACTAAAAATATCTCAGTAGAGGGGAGGCTATCTGCGGGGACTAATCCTACATCTTTAATTCACAGCGCATTCTGTCATAATCAATGAAAGCAGTGGCAGGCGGCTCCTGCTTGACTGACACTCTAATGGGAGTTATGACTACACAGTGAGGATGAGAGCTATTTTTTGTGTCATTCTTGTTTTACCACCCTTAAGAAAGAGCGATGAACTTCTTTTGAGGGTTTTACAATATTAGACACCTTTCACAGAATGTAACCCTGTAAAAATAGAAATGATCCTTCTTCATATACAGGGTTTTTCCACCACATGCATTCACAGTCTAAAGATTTTTGAAGAACTTTAGCTGCACAATGAAATGTAATTAAATAATTAGCTTTTCTTTAAAAAGAGATAAAAGGAAACACTTTTAAATGCAATTGAAAATGTTATTTATTTTAATAAGAGTAATCTAAAGGTTTTCTTATGTCCAATTTTTAAAAAAAATGAATGCTTTTTTTTGTCCAAACAATTTCTGACAATACAAACAAAGACGACACAAATAATATGATACAAACAAACATCCAAGTCAATATGCTTTCTTGGCATTCTATCAAACAGCAGTTAAACTAGAAAATCAAACAAAAGGTCTTCAGGGGTAGCTTAAATTATATGTCTGTGTTCTATGGGTAAGGGATTTATCAGAATAAACAGCAAATGTCAAAAGTTTATTGACATGCCTTTATTGCTTTTATTTACCCTGATGAAGGCAAGTGTTTGGTGAAACGCATAGGCACAGTTTTAAGAAATAGCCATGTCAAAAAAGCCTTTTTAATATTTTTTCCACATTTTTCGAGTGCCTTGGACTGACTTTTGCAGTTAAACTACAGTTTTATATATTTTTATAAAAAATATTGTTATTTTATTAGAAAATGTTTCATTTAAAAAATAAAAATAAAATACATCAAGGGCTCGTTTCAGAAATCAGGTTAAGATAAAACTGAGTATGTTAACCCTGAAATTAATGAAAATCTGGGTTTTCCCTTGACCCTCTTCAGCATAGCGTTGCCCTTGGGATGGCAGAAAGTTTTCTTAAGGTTTGTGCTAAGCACAGATTTCTTAAAATAATTGCAACCAATTAAAATGTTTGAAAAGGTATCAATAAAACATCCAATAATGTTGGAGTCATGGTGACAGGAGCACATAGTGTAAGAAGAAGGTAAGATTATTTGCTTAATTAACCTCACTTAAAGTAACCTGAACTGTAAAAAAAAATCATTGTACATATGAAGTTGTATAGAAGCCTTTTGTCAGGTTTTATAAAGTTATTTAATTTTACATGTTCAGAAATTTTTCTTTTCGTGGTGCGATAAGTGGTACATTTCAAGATGTGTTAAACTGACATTACATGTGGCCATTTTGACATATTATTATTACAAGTTGCATTATTTTTCATTTAATTTTACTTTAAGAAAAAAAAACTTGTTCTATGAAAGTAAAGAGCAGAATACCAGCGTTAGGCAAATACCATCTGAGAGTGACAGTAAGATAGGCTGAAGTAACAGTGAGGAGAACCAGGTTTGAGCAAAAGTGAAAAATGTAGCACTGATATCATTTAAGTGATTGGTTTACACAGCAGGCAGCATACAAAATAGGGGTCAAATATTAAGTTGAGATTATTCTAGTATTTTCACCCAAACTGGAAACTTACCTTTCTTGTATTTTTATATACACTCTAGAAACAAGTGAGCATTAAGACAAAAACACAGGTAAAGAAGTCTGTCTAAAGATAAAGTGATGTGTAAAAAGGGCAACCTACAATACATGTTTCACAGCAGAGAGGAACTACTTTTTAAGTTTTACACCGAATGAAATTTTGTTAAATGACTTCATGGTTCAAAACCTATAGGCCTGTATCAAAAAAACAAAAAAACAAGTAATATAAATGTATATGTTTCACGTGTTCTTCTCTATTTACCTATTGATTTTGTCACAATTTGGATCTGACTTGTAAATTATTATTGCTCTCTGATCAATGATCATTATGATTTTTGATATATAATATGTAAGGAATTTAATCTGTGGTTATATAACAATGTTACCTCAAGGCAACAAAAATATATTTTGGGGTCGGGGTGGGGGATCAAATGAAAAATAACTTTTAACAGTTAAATGTTCCCAAAAGAACCAAAAAATGATGTGAAATCGTTTTTGTCATGTACCATCAAAATATGTGCTGTAAAGGGTTAAAAAAGAGGGAACCTGGGAAAGCAGATTCAGTCAAGCCCATTTCTAAAAGTGGAATAACTCGTACTCATACCATGGTATATACTTAATTTACTCATGCTACTCACACTAAAAAAAGTCTTAAGCATTTTATCGTATATCAAGTATCCTTTCTTTTTTTTAATTAAAAACAAGATGTAAATTAATATTTCACAAAATGATAGAAGATGTTTAATACTGTTTAACCCTGGGGCATCTAAATGCATTTTATTAAAAAAATATCAGCCAGTGTGGTTAAAATATGTTTTATGTCATACAAGGTTAAAATTAACACTTGTGATTAACCATTTGATTGTTTAGGTAGTAACTTGATTAGCAATGAGAACTTACAGTATAACATGGCTGAATGGGTTCAGGTCTTCGAGTCAAAGCTTGCTCTTCTCACTTTTCCCATTCCATATTACTTTAGAATGTACTGTCAACAAAAATTGAGTAAATATTCTGAAAGTAATGAATTTTTGATAAGAGATAAAAGTATATTTTTAATAAATATAATCATATAAACTCTATGATGTTATTGCATTGGGTTAACTTACAATACTGAAGTGCAAATGGCATGTATCTGCAAGTGTATGTATATATAGCACCTAATTTATGTGCAAAAGAACGGTTACTTTTGTATAGAATATATCTTGAGCTAGATCTAGAAACAGTTTCATTTAAAGTAAACAAGATATATCATTAAGAAATTATGCTAATATGCACTTAGTTTAAACAGTCACTGCAATATATTTCCTACCTTGTTGGCAAATTATTTGCAATGTAAGAAAAACAACCCACAAAGTATTAATATTATTATTATTATTATTATTGGGCGTCAATGAGGCGCAGTGGGTAGCATCATCACCTCACAGCAAGAAGGTCGCTGGTTCAAGCCTCGGCTGGATCACTTGGCATTTCTGTGTGGAGTTTGCATGTTCTCCCCGTGTTTGCATAGGTTTCCTTTGGGTGCTCCGGTTTTCTCCACAGTTCAAAGACATGCACTATAGGTGAATTGAATAAGCTAAATTGGCCGTAGTGTATGTGTGTGAATGAATGGATGTTTCCCAATACAGGGTTGCAGCTGGAAGGGCATCCGCTGCGTAAAACATATGCTGGAATAGTTTGCGGTTTATTCCGCTGTGGTGACCCCTTGCAGGTGCCATGACAAACTGTAATATCCCAACTCCACTGACAATGGCTTTTCAACTAGATGAACTCAGAGTTGAGTAAACTAATTATGCTGCTGATCTAAACTGAAAACACAGCGTTTTCCATCTCAGAGTAAATCAACTCATACAGTAGGTCAAGTTTAAACTCAAAGCTTCTAAAACCTCCTTTTTGAAACGGACCACAACACTTTTATTTTAAAATCTCTCTATTTCCAGCTGCTCATTTTATGTCCTTGTAAAACGGAAGTTCCTGTAAACTTTTCTTTCAAGCTGATATCATCAGAGAAGGGCCGCCATTTTACAGCAGAAGCAAATGGTTCGATTTTGATTAAAGATTACCAAAACATGTCCAAGTCCGAGGCCATGGTGCTCAACCGGAAAAAGGTGGTTTGCCATCACCAGGTTGGAGGAAAGTCCTTACCCCAGGTGGAGGAGTTCAAGTATCTTGGGGTTTTGTTCACGAGTGAGGGAATGAGGGAACGTGAGCTTGACAGGCGGATCACTGCAGCGGCAGCAGTAATTCAGTCGATGTACCGGTCCATTGTGGTATGAGGAGGAGCTGAGCCGAAAGGCAAAGCTCTAAATTTTCCCGATTTACTCAATTTAAGATCTTGGATTCAAGCAGCCAAAATTAGTTTCCTTCACAGGGTGGCAGGGCACACCCTAATAGATAGGGTGAGGAGCTATGTCACCCGGGAGGAGCGCGGAGTAGAGCCACTGCTCCTTCACATCGAGAGAAGTCAGCTGAGGTGGCTCGGGCATCTGTTTCGGATCTCTCCTAGATGCCTACCTAGGGACAGTTGTGCAGCTTTAAATGTTTACTAAAAAGAATTTCTATAATATTTTTGTGTATTGAGGTTATCATATTTTCAAGTAGAATCATATTAAAACAGTATTGTAATTCCACTTTTATGGACCCAAATATAAGATTTCTTAAAATGCTAATGACTTTCTTACATAATTTACATTTATGCACTTGGCATATACCTATTATGTATTTATCCACAGTGATGTGTAATCATAGCATACATTTTATCAGTTCTTGCCTTTCTGGGAACTGAGCACAGGATTCTGGCACAATTATACTCTCATTCTGCAGGGCTTCTCAATTTTGGCCCTTGAGATTCATTTTCTGGCAGAAAGTGCTTCCACCCTGAACCAAATCACCTGCCTGTAGATTTCCAATAATTTTTTAGACCTTGATTGCTTGATTGTTGAGTGTATTTAATCAAGGTTATATCTACTCTAGAGCTAACTCTACAAGAAAGTGGATCTTGAAGCCCAGAGAGAACACCATTTTTAAGTTGAATACACAAGATGAAGATAGGGGAGGATGTGCCTTTTTAACCTCATAACAAATTGTAAATCTTTATACAATTAAATCATTACTATTTTAATAAATACGAATGGGATAGTTCACCAAACAATTTAAATCACCATGCTAAACTTGTTACAAACCAGAGCCTCAATTATAAAACTTTGCGTAGAAAAAAATTGTGAACGTACAATAGAATAAATTAAAATTTATTATTGATTATGGGTCATTTAAAGTGATTTAAAGGGGTCCAATTAAGTCAATTATTAAGTTGCATATGTTTAATTAGAGATAACTTAGCTGTGTACATTCTCCCATGAAATGTTTTTAATACAGTGCATTCGGAAAGTATTCATAGCGCTTCCCTTTTTCCACATTTTTTATTTTACAGCGTTTCAAAATTTCAAAATGGATTAAATTCATTGATTTCCTCAAAATTCTACTCACAATACCCCATAATGACAATGTGAAAAAAGATTTTTGAAATTGTTGAAAATGTATAAAATATAAAAAAACCTGAAAAATCACATGTACATAAGTATTCACAGCCTTTGCCGTGAAGCTCTAAATTGAGCTCAGGTACATTTTGGACAAGAGATGTTTCAGTAGTTTAACTGGAGTTCACCTGTGGTAAATTCAGTTGATTGAACATGATTTGAAAAGGCATACACCTGTCTATATAAGGTTCCAGGGTTGACAGTGCATGTCAAAGCACAAACCAAGCATGAAGACAAAGGAATTGTCTGTAGAACTCTGAGACAGGATTGTCTTGAGGCACAAGGCTGGGGAAAGTTACAGAAAAAAATTCTCTGAAAGTTCCAATGAGCACAGTGGCCTCCATCATTCATAAGTGGAAGACGTTTGAAACCACCAGGACTCTTCCTAGAGCTGGCCAGCCATCTAAGCTGAGTGATCAGTAGAGAAGTGCCTTAGTCAGGGAGGTGATCAATAACCAGATGGTCACTCTGTCTGAGCTCCAGTGTTCTTCTGTGGAGAGAGGAGAAACTTACAGAAGGACAACCATCTGTGCAGTCTGTCCACCAATCAGGCCTGTATGGTAGAGTGGCCAGACGGAAGCCACTGCCTGCCTGGAACTTGCCAAAAGGCATCTGTAGGACTCTCAGACCATAAGAAACAAAATTCTTTGGTCTGATGAGACTAAATTTGAACTCTTTGGAGTAAATGGCAGGCGTTACGTTTAGAGAAAACCAGGCACCGCTCATCACCAGGCTAATACCATCGCTGAAATGAAGCATGATGGTGGCAGCATCATGCTGTGGGGATGTTTTTCAGCAGTAGGAACTGGAAGACTAGTCAGGATAGAGGGAAAGATGAATGCAGCAATGTACAGAGACATCCTGAATGAAAACCTGCTTCAGAGTGCTCTTGGCCTCAAACTGGGGCGACGGTACATCTTCCAGCAGGACAATGACCCAAAGCACACAGCCAAAATATCAATGCAGTGGATTTACAACAACTTGGTGAATGTTTTTGAGTGGCCCAGCCAGAGCCCAGACCTAAATCCTATTGAACATCTCTGGAGAGATCTGAAAATGGCTGTACACCGTTGCTTTAAATCCAACCTGATAGAGCTTGAGAGGTACTGCGAAGAGGTATGGGCAAAAATCCCAAAGACAGGTGTGCCAAACTAGTGGCATCATATTCAAAAAGACTTGAGGCTGTAATTGCTGCCAAAAGTGTATCATCAAAGTATTGAGCAAAGGTTGTGAATACTTATGCACATGTGATTTTTCAGGTTTTTTAATTTGTAATAAATTTGCAACAATTTCACAAAATATTTTTTCACATTGTCATTATTGGGTATTGTGTGTAGAATTTTGATGAAATAAATGTATTTAATTCATTATGTAATAAGGCTGTAACAAAAAATGTGGAAAAAGTGAAACGCCATGAATACTTTTCGGATGCACTGTATGTGCAAAATGCAAATACTAAAAATATTATTAATTCAAATATTTTGGTGTACCGCAAGTAGAACAGCGCAAAACATTAAGAAACATCAATATCTGTGCAATGTCCATTATATAAAAAGATTATCAGACATAGCTTACATTACAAAAATAGCTTACATTGGCAAATAAAGCACAAATTAGGCTACTGTGCAAAAAAGGGATCTATCTTACTCTTTTAGAAGCTGTCATTCATTCATCCTCACCATACTCAAGGTCTCGATCGTAACATCTCTTTTCCATATATTCTGTTTATACCATGTCATAGAATCCGTGGGATAAAAGAAAGGCATCTTGTTTAACTTCGCCTTTCATGAAATGGAGTTGCTGTTTAATGTAGCTATAGTAAATTGGACTTTATCGGAAAAAAAAAAAAAAACGTAATGAATGCATGTTACACTTCCGTTTTCTTTTTTCTTATAATGCACAGAGTTTTGAGCTAAGGGACGTTTTTATTGGCCATTCAGTGACAGTCAAACAGGCTCATGCAGTTCATCTAACTTCATGTTTTAAAATATGAATCTGAATCAGAATAAAACACTCTACTCATAAAAGACGGCTTGTCAGCACGCTGCTACTTTGAAAACATATGATTCGATTTGTACCTTCTGATTATTTCTCGGAACATAGCAGCTTTTGCTGTCAAAGGCAGGTGGCATTTAGAGGCTTTTGCCAACAAACTTTTATTTCTGAATGGCATGACGCTGCGATTTAGATGATTTAAAGCAACATTTTTTGCTGAACATGTACTACATGCCTAAAGCATTCGCTCAATGTCATTAACTCATTTTTGGCGGAAGTGACATTTAGGGGCTTTTGCATCTGAACCCTTCAAATATTACAGTCCTATTTTGAGAAAATTGTATATTAATATATAAATAAAAATAATTTATTTCAACCATCCTTCTAGTGTTCATTCATATTAAAGTCTTGGCATAACTGTTGTAAATCACTTTCATGCACACCTTAATGACTGCAGAGTCCACACACTCTCTCACTGACAATGATGTTAATAGCCAGATTATGCCTTCATTTACAGCAAACTAATGTTATGGAAATGTGATTGTACAGTACTTTGTCAAAATATATGGACATAGTTCACTTGTTTTGCTACTATTGATTATTTCTGTGTGCCTTTTCCAATAGTGGCTCAATTGCCTCTGAAAGCAGAAATCATGTCACATGCCTTCTTAATCATTATCAGTTATGTGGTGTGGTTGTCTGATCCCAACCATCATCACTTATGAAATCCTCATAACTTATGTGCCCCACTCCCCCCACACACCAGAGCAGACCCAACAAAAATACTCTAGCTAAATGGCAAATTATACATAAATAACATTACATAATGCCAAATTTATTGTCAGTAGCAATAACAATCAACATTGCAATGGCAGAAACAGTAATTTGCTTGATTGCTTGTTACAAAAAAAAATTCCCATCACTGACGACAACACTGATATGTCTACACATCTCGGCCCCCAAAAACATCTTAATTCCCCTATCCTATCCTACTTCCAAATCTATATTACTGTTCACACACATCTTTTTTTCAAAGCTTTATGATACAACAGGTTGCTTGGTAACCTGGTCTGTTCTCATAAAAAGCAGTAATGTGTGTGTGTGATCCTCAGAGTCGACCTCAGTCTTGCTATTGAGTAGACAGAGGTTACGCTAATTGACTGTAAATGAGTGCTACATTCTGTTGCTCCTGTAAAAGGTCCCTAAAGGGTTTAGAAAGCAGAATTAAATAATTACTGAATGCTTTAATTTGAGCCCAATCCACTCACACTGAAGTATTGATGTTAAAACATTAAACACAGAAGGAAATGGGAAGAAAGCTGAAGGAAACAACATTAAACCAACCAAATGGCAACATTAATTGTATTTATATGTAAATGATTGAAAAAGATACTTCAATCCTGGCCATGGGTATTTAGTTGAGGTGGTCATGTCAGAGATCATAAGTTACAGTATAAAGAAAGGGTGTCCACACTGGATACTTACAAAGACTCAGGTATAGGAACTACCCAACACAAAAACAAAATGCATTAGGGAATTACTCAGCTCTTATGTTTGATAATTAGCACTATTGCCTTGTTTACACTAAGTCGTACGGTACGGTACGGGTAGGAATTGGCCGGTATAAGATTTTGACGGTGTGATAACCTTGGATATAAATATCATGGTTTCACGGTACTGCTCTAAAATATATTCATTTTAAATGTCTGGGTGAAAAACAAAAACCTTTTCCCCTTTGAATACAACCTATTTTATTTTAGGAAACTTTTAAAATATTTTGGAGCAGTAAACATGTCAAGCTAAATAATTCAAATTAATCATTGTCTTCTGTTTCAAAAACACAGATTTCCGTAAAGTTTAAAATGCCATCCTTGGATATATTTTCTGCTGGAGATACTGTTGTCCTAAGAACTAAAAAAAATAAGTAAATAAAAAAAAATTAAATCTTACACATACCTTAGGAATAGTATAGCAGAAAATGTTGGCGGTTTTAAAACCTTGACTTTTCCAAACTGCAGTATACCTTAAAAACGGTTATCGTCCCATGCATAGGTACGGGTTCCCTTTCTAAGGCCAATGGTACCCTTTTTGGTAGGTGTGGTGTTCGACAGAAAGCTGCAGTTGACGTCATTCGCTTGAATTGCACATATCGTATGAGAAGCACTTCTTACTAAACAAATGCTTCATTAATTAATTCATTTTCTCTTTGGCTTAGTCCCTTTATTAATCTGAGGTCACCACAGCAGAATGAAACGCCAACTTATTCAGCACATTTTTAAAGCAGCTGATGCAATCCTGCCCTTCCACCCACAACCCAACACTGCGAAACACCCATACACTCTTGCACACACACATGCATTACTACCAATTTAGTTTGTAAACGCAAGCTCTCTGAAGAAAGTGAAAGCACTCACACTTTTTTAGACGGCCTCGTACACAACGACACACACAGATTCTGCTCTTCTTATTAGCTTTATGGCTGTTCATGAAGATGACGACATGGCTCGTTATTATATGTATATATTATAATGGTATAATGTCTCAGCTGTGTATTTAAAAATGGCAGTTCCTTAGTTTTTATTCTCCTGGCTTGTGCATGCGCTAGTGACATTTCTCTGAAAACCAATAGCATTCAGCAGCACGTCTAGCTCTGCCTTTTGGTACCCTTTTGTTGTGCTAGGTAATCTTTGGAAAGAACATGATACAATTCACTTTTTGGTACCTTTTAAAGTGGAAACGGGTGTAAAAGCATACCGAACCGTACCACTTAGTGAAAAATGGGCCATTAGTGATAATTCGTTACTTGTGTAAGCAAGCATCGATTTGTTAGTGAATTTGCAAAAAAAAAGTGTGTGAACTTTGCATTACATACACATTCTCTTTTTAACAGGTGAAAAAAATTGACATACCTTCACCAACAGCCATAGTAAAGTATATATATGGCAAGCAGCTAAAAAGTATAACAATTTAAGCTAACTCTGCCTCTATGGCAATACATAAGTAAGGACACCACAGGCCTTTATGTGATTTGCTAAGAGTCGATTGACTTGACCAATTTTATTTTCTCACTTTTTCCAAAGGCAGGAAACACAGTCCTTTTCATCTCAATGTAGTAAGACAACCTCTGGCTATAATAACACTTGTTCCTTCAGTTTGAAATCCCCTAGTGTATCATAGGCTTCGTGTGATAGTCTGTGTTGATGATGTTATGTGGTGTTAAGCTGTTCTGTCACTTGCCCACTGCGTCACCACCACTAACGTATTTTTGATTATTTTATAGTAATAATAAACATTTAATTCTGTAAGACAATACAGTATGAAATTATTACACACACACACACACACACACACACACACACACACACACACACACACACACACACACACACACATACACACAATGGCCAATTCAGTTCAACCAAAAAGGAAACCCACACAAACACAATGAGAACACGCAAACTCCATACAGAAATGCCAACTAGTTCAGCCGAGATTTGAATCATTGACCTTCTTGCTGTGAGGCAACAGTGCTAACCAGTGAGCCACTGTTTTGCCGTGAGAAGAAACAAACTGAAGTAAATAAACCACTTTAAGATAAAAAAAAAGTAATGATAACTAAAATAAGATTATACTCTCTTGTTGTTGTTGTTGATAAAAGTAACTGGTGGCCAAGTTTCATTTTTTGAAATGCCCCATCCCTGGTAATTTCACATTAGAAATACTTGTGTTTCCGGCGAGCACGTCAAGTATAAAAGCCTTGAAAGTTCTCGGCTGTGCACGCGCACTCAGCTAAGGCTGGCACTAAACACACACACATAACTTGCGACACAGACTCGCGCACACACAGCTTGTAAGCTTGTGGAGTGAACCAAACGGCTTGTATTTCCAGAGTGGACAGCAACAATTTCTGTTGCAACAAATGCAACAAGTTGTTTTCATGTGTTAGCAAAAACGCAAGTAATCTGGCTAAGTAACAGTATCTTTCAAAAGCGCATTAACTGCAATGAAAAGTAATGAAAAGTTTTTGACTGCCTAGCTACTAACGCTAACTTTACATCATCTACAAAGTTATGCCAGCAGTGAATCACCCAAATTAGTAGAATATTATTAGTTAAATAAACACACACATTTGGTTACAAAGAAAACATTTTTTGCAGCAGCAGCAGCCTAAATAAATCCTAAATATTAAAATGCTTTTTACATCAGCTGTATTTACAAATATAGCCCATGAGTAGCGTAATTATGAAAGATACTTAAGTAATTCTAAAATAAATAAATAAAACAGCTTATTTTTACATAGCAAGATGCTCCAAAACTGTATTAAAAACACAGTTAACTCCTAAAACACTGTTAACTCATTTATGTGAATGTGTTAATGAAAAATCATAAACACTATCTCATTTAACTGCATTTTGCAACTCAAAGAGTTCAACTGCAGGGAGCACAATAAAACCAAGAAACATCCTGACAACCATGTTGATTTTTATCCAGAAGAATGGTTAAAAACATTTTCTTCAAACCAATGTACATTCTTTTACAGGAAAAAAAAAATATTTGTCTACAATTATTGGTTTTGTTTTATTTTATATTAAAAAAACGAAATTATGAAATAAAGTGTTGTTAATTCTGTTCAATTTTTTTATTTTATTTTTTTTTTATTAAAAAAAAAAATTACAAAAAGCACAGATAAGAGAACCGTTAAAGTAACGAACAGATAAGTGGTATAGATAAAAAAAAATAATAATACCGTTAAAACCTTAATGATACCCATTCATAGTCACAGCCAACTTACTCTTGACTTACCACTATAAAAAACAAATGTAATCAGAAAAGATTTGAATGACATCATCATTACATGATCTACTATTTAATACTGTTCAGAATGATTGTCTATAGTACCTTATTGTTTAAATTTCACATTATTATATATTAGGCATGGGCCGGTATATGATTGTGACAGAATGATAACTTTGAATAAAAATATCACGGTTTTACAGTTTTGTGATTGCTGCTTAAAAATAAGTTATTTTTAAATGCCGGGGTAAAAAACTCAAACTTTTTCCCCTTTTGAATACAGTGTACTTTATTTTGAGAAACATTTAAAATATTTTGGACCAGTAAACATGTCAGGCTAAATAATTCAAATGAATCATTAACTTCTGCTGTCTTCGTTAATTTCAAAAACACAGATTTCTTTACTTTTTAAAATGGCATCTTTGGATATCTTTTCAGCTAGAGACACTGTTGTCCTAAAACCCCCCCCAAAAAAACAGGTTTTAAAACCTTGACTGTTCCAAACCACGATAGACCTGAAAACGTCTCGTGCCTGTTATATATTCCATATTATTAAACAATATGAAAGTAATTCAAAAACAATCCAAGAGAGAAAAATGACAAGGTGGTTAAAACGCAATTAAAAACTAGACAGGTAAATTCAACACTTCTCTGCACAGGTAACCTTAATACATGCCCCATTCCTACTGCTAACGCTACAGGAGGAAGGCATTAGTGTGAAAGAGAACAACACTTAACTGAAATGTATAACTATCACAGACTAATAATGAAGATCTTTAAAGCCTAATAAAGCTGAACTAGACCTCAAAGATTGCACAGAAATGAGGAACATTTTCATAACTTCAAGAAAAAGAAAGTCAGTCACTGGAAAAAAAAAAAAAGGAAAGAAAGAAAACTCTGTTTGACCAAAGGCAAGAACTGAAGAAAGATGTTTTGATGGTCTAAATTTATAAGCCTTCACTTCATACTCCGAATGATAGAGCACTCTTTGAGTTAGTCTGCTTTACACTGTTTCATAAGTATAAAAACCAATTCTGTCTAGGTGTGAAATTTATATGACAACCGCTGGCAAAAAGTTAATTAGTTCAAAATTAATCTTTAATTTATGTATAGCTGCCTACATCCAGATGTCAACATGTTACACAAAGAAAAATAAATTGAATCAATAAAGGGAGAAAATCCCAAAATCAAAAAAATCCCTAAATCAAATCCCACATACACACTTACAAATTTAAGGATTTTGTTGACAATGATCCATGTTCCATGAAGAACCACAGAACCTTTTCACTGCACTAAAGGTTCTTTGTAGTGTAAAAAGTCATTTGTATGTTCTTTATACTAACAATATATGCTTAATTTAAAAGTTATTTATCTCTGTTGGAATCATTATATTTAACAGCGTATGGAGTAGACTGTGATTTATGCACCATAAAACAGAGTTTTAGATCCCAAAGAAAAAAAATCCAATTAATTTTCTCCAAACAGTAATGTTTTTAAACAAGAACCAATAAACCTTTAAAAAAACAGAACCACTGTAAGCTCTGCAATTGCATTAGTCAATGGCATATATGCTTTTGTATATGCAAACAGTGACATTATTACATTATATCACTTATGATTCTACAAAAAAAAAATATTTTTTTTAAATGCTTCAGTAATCAAAACATTTAAATGAATAATTTTTAGAGGATCTGAATTTGCATAGTGACTCTCCATATACAGTGGCTAAATAATACAATATTCTGTTTCAATAAGCACACAGCAACATAGAAAAAGAATTGCTTTGCATTCACATTTCCCCCTTCATATGCTGTAGCTATTAAGTATACAAGTCTGGCTCATGGTTCTTCACAAAAAGTTTTTTTTTATTTATTTTTTTTATCCCTATGTAGGAAAAAAATGTGCAGATTCACTGTTGCACTCTATACAGGTTATTCTCTATACAGGTAGTTGCTCTGCACTACAAATGATGCAACTTTTAAAAACTGGTGCAACAAAAAATGATAAACTATCAAAGTATTGGACTACTCAATGTAACACCATCTGACATTTCCTGTTACTCTTTGACAAAAATCATGTGGCTCGCCAGATTTTTCACCCTTCATCAGTGACCACCAAATGAACATTAGGTGCTTATATGCATCACTAAGGCTTAGCAAGTTTAAAAGTATTTGCAATGAAATTTAAAGTTGTTCCAACCAATGTACATATGTACATAGCATTTCAAATCTGTTACTAACACTACGTTGACCTTGATTTGTAAATGACATAAGACCTGATTAGTAAATTGTTATTTTCACAAACAGCACTTTGGTCAACTTCATTTGTTTTTATATCAATTAAACTGAGTACACAAATTAAATGTGTAAATTAGGATTTAAAAATGATAGTTTTTCTATGCTGTTGCAAACACTGCTGTGTGTGAAAATTTGACAATGTATCCAAGTTCTGTTCTTAATACGTTCTGTATAGATCTTAAAATAAAATAAATTTATATTAATAATTTATATTAATTTATATTATAACATAAATATATTTTAAAATGCATTTATTGTGTCAGACAAAATGGACACACCTTTTTTTTATTATTAAATAGTCATTTAATATTAATCTGATCGGTTAACAAATAATATTCTAATACCAAACACCAGTTGTTGGTTGGGAAAATTAACCGAAATGTAGATTCCTACTTGGAATGGATTTTAGTTTCGATCACTGTTATTTTGCACCACAGATGCTCCCAGCAGCTTGGTCTACTACATACATGATGCCTCATATATTATGCTCATGCACACCAGGATTATTGCATGTGAAACCCACTTTAACGTCCACAAATCGGGACTCCTGTTGTGTGATTAAAGCATCCTCGTTTATAGTTGTGTATGTAGCTCTAGTGTTTCCAGCAGTTATAAATTATGTAGCTCAAAAATATTTCAAAATGCTATAAAAATCCAAAGTGTACCACTTACTATTTCTTGAAGTGCAGTTTAATCACAGAGAGTTGGAACAGATATTTTAATCCCAGTTTCTTTGCAAATCCTGTCTTGTGGACATGTTTGAACGTGTCAATTCTGAGACATGGTAATACGCGCCTGCCAATCAATATCGGTGGGCAGAGAAAACCGCACTGCTATAACATGTTGCGATGGGTCTCAAATTGGATCTTATTTTTATGTCAGGAAATAAAATTTTAAAAAGACTACCTACATATATTGATAGGTGCCCTGTAAGTGCCATCTATTGTCAGGGATTGATTTTCCATGTTCACTCGGCTCATTGACAGTGGAAATCTTTTAGTAATGAAAGTCACAATATATCTTGGAAAATGCTGCTCAAAAGTGAAAGCGACAAACATAGATTTGCATGAGGCTTTATAAAGCACTGATAAGCCCTTTATGTTTCATAGCC
>CAIGQZ010032151.1:830707-853333 GCA_903798205.1 Danio tinwini
TATATAAAAGATGATCACATCTGTCACAGTTTTGTCCATTTATACAGACACACTTATTTCTTGACACTGCTGCCATGTGTGAACAGAATATTTCAATCCTCAAACCTGTTAAGTGAATGCAGTTGTCAATTCTAAAACCTCAAAGTGTGAGTGTGCAATCATATGAAGCAGTCAAGTACAGAACAACTCATAGCCATACTATACTGCTCTGTGAACCTAGCCATAGAAACCTCCGAAGCATAGAAACAGATGACCTAGTTTATGGCAAAAATCACCAATTAGAGGAGCATAAACATTTCAAAGCAACTGAAATGATAAACACACAGAGGAAGAGAACAATGAATAGGTTTATAATACTCAGATAAATTCTTCATTTCATAAAAGCCCAATTAAAGAGTTAGTTTGCCAAAAAATGAAAATGATTCCACACTTTACTTAAATTCAAGAGATCCTTGTTTATGACTTTTAGATTAATCCAGTTGAAGTTATTTTAAAAATGGTATGTGGCTGTTGCAGCTTTACAACGGTAAAGGGCAGCTTTTTTATCAGCTGTCCAAAATAAGAGCAATAAAGTGCATTCCTCCAAAACATAACATACCTCGTATGTCTTCAGGGGATAATAAAGGTCTCTAGTAGAGAATCTGCGCAGTTTTGTAGAAAACTATCCCTATTTAAAACTTTATAAATCATTTTGTGTACCTTCCAACTTGTTACTTGCACTCTTGCAGTTTATGTAACTTGCAGTTAGAGCTGGGCGATACAGTAAAACAATTATTATAATATAACCTGTAATATATAATCTGATAATTATTAAATATTTTTTAACAATCCATTTAGAAATATTTTAAGGACTGTAGAAGGATTTTTTAACCACTTTATTTTAGTTTACAAACATTACTAAGGCTGTATTATTAAATTACTAACATCGTTAATATCTGAATGTTCAAAAACCTCATGTCTTATGATAAAATAAACACAAGTGTTAGAAAGACTCTTAAACTTGACAAATATTATGTTACAAGTAAGATGTCAATAATAATGATACAGTAAACCTCAAACTCTAAACAAATTATGATAATCAAATCTGAGCTTCCAGAAAAAGAAAGAGACCAATCATCATTATTAAAATATATATTGCAACATTATAAACTGTGAAGTTGAATGACAATATTACCCACTATGCTAAAAAAATCTTTCAGATGGGGTGCTAGTGGCTGGGATGCACAAAAAAAGAAACCAAACAGCCACTCTGGCAACATCCTTACATCCTTATATATCTCCTCACTGCTGCTAGTCATGGCACTCATTTTCATGTGTGTTATTCTGACCTGAGGTGGTGATGATGAAACTCTAAACTCGCAAGTGAATAGCATGTGGATTCCTTCACCATTTTTAATGTGCTTTGCGCTCATCAACTCATTTCTCAGAGGATGACAAATAGACAAACCATTGCTGCAGTTCTAAGTTTTACTTATGGAGAAAAGTAAAGAGCACTGCAGTGTTTGGATACTCTGTGCTTGTCTGAGGTAAATAGTGTACCGTTATTACTGTAACGTGTTTATTCCATACAAAGTGTGAAGCAGATTGTTTAGTTTTACTTGCATGAATCATGGTGAGTTCGCGTAATTCTGAAAAACTGTCATGTTTTCAACTAGGTGTACCTGAAAAATGCAAGTGTGTCATGTGTGCGCCGTTTGCACACCGCGTGAGCTTCGCTCCCTTATTTGCGTGCATTAGTTGCGCGCTTAGATTGGAAATAACAAACTTACACCCTAAGCTTATTGGCATTCCTTCCAAGGCACGTGCTCAGCAACTACATTTTAATAAAACTATAGCGCTTCATAACAAAACTTCATACCAAACTATGTTTTTATCGTTATTGACAATGGTGTACAGTCAATAAATACCGATACTGCTTTTATCGAAAAGCCTTACTTGCAGTATTTGTCAGTGCATTCCCTTAGCCGCCTTTCCACTGCAGACGACATTCAGAAACGACTGTCGGAATTTGCCCCCTTGTGGCAGTCACACAGAATATTCAGTTTTGTCATGCACCATGGGAGAGATGCTGATTCTCAGGTGTCTGAAATAAAGGAGCCTTTACTCTCCATCCGTTCACCATGGTTAAATGAATAAATACTAGAAACTCATAGGCCGTTAAAAATTTCGAAGGGAATGTGGAGACAACATTAAAAAATATTTTTTATCACTCATTTAAGAATATAATTTTTTTTTTAATATATAAACTTTTTCTAAAAAAAAAACAAAAAAAAAACACACTACTATTTCTCATCTCGCACGCACAGAGCTGCTTAGAAAACACTGGAATACATCACATCCGGTCGACCGGTCGCATACGCTCTATTTGCAGGAGTTCAAATATTTAAACAGATCTGCAGCTCAAATCAGATCAGAATTTTCTGCATACGGAGATGATCGGAACTCCACGCAGCTCCCGGACTACTCTCCATTGGAAATTAATGACTTCTGGTATGTTGCTTGTCGTTTCTCGTGTGAAAAGAAAAAGAAAAAGACCTGCCCCACTGATGGTGCTAAATGTACTAAAAATAAACCCAAATGTAGACAACGATGGCCAAAACCTAAAGTATGTTCATGTTATTCTTGCAAAAATGCAAGCATTTGCTGTACGATGCACTTTTTGTTGAAGATGGATGCACTTTATTGGACTTTCTTTAAATGCTGATAAAACAGCTATTGTAAAGCTACAAAGGTCAAACATAATTTTTAAAATAACTGTAACTGGATTTGACAAAAAAAAGTCATAAGCATCTAGGATGCCTTGTGGGTGAGTAAATCACTAAACAAGTTACATTTTTGGATGAACTAAGCCTTTAATTATGTAATGAGATGCAATATTTTGGGGGTTTGTTTAAGTTGGCTATGAGTCCAAATAAAGTGTTTGTAAAAATAACAGTTTGGCATTGGCTCTTTAAACATTGCAGAACCACTGTCTCCTACAAAGTCGACAAGTCCTTGGTGGCATGCACCTTGAAAAAAACCCCACAGAACCTGAAGAGATGCTTTGATATGTGCACGATGGCCGGTGAATGACAATTTGGAACTTTGATCAGCCAACCCAGAGTCCTCCACATGTGCATGAGCGACTATCATGCCAAACTTCAAAAAGCTGCTTCCTATCCAGTGCAATTAATGAAGAGAAGAGTCAACTGATATGATGTGATGATCCTATTAGGACATGATGAGCATATCCTCGTTTTAAAAGAAAATTAAGAAAAATAAGTGATGAAAGCTAGAAAAAGGGGGTGACTGACATTGAAAGATGTATTAAGGTAAAGAAAATATGGATTTAAAAGGCTTGTTTGATGACTGTAAATGGATGCGCTCTGATTCAGTGGACCATCTGTTTTGCTTGTTCGTTATTTTCTGGAAACATTGCATGCTTCACCGTACCATTAAATGAACATGAAAGAAATGAATAAAGATAAAAAATGTAAGCGTATGATGGAAAAAACAGGCAAGTGATTCAAGAAAGCCTGCTTGAGAAGCACTCCATACAAAAAGGAAATAAAAAAAATAAAATAAAATAAAAATCAGCCAATCAATTTTTAATAATGTATCAGCTGACCAAAGCACAAAGGTACATGCTGTTCTCCTGCAGTTGTAAAAAGGAGTACAGGAAAAAGGACAATATTTTACTCCCTTAAAGCCTTCTGACACCATTTATACTGATTCAACCAACCACCAAACAGAAGGAATCTTAGTAATAATATATTACAAAAACAAGCTTTTCAACTTTGTGTACACAGCCATGGTCCCCCTTAAGGCTAGAATACGCTATACAACTTTTGCAAACATTTTAGGCACTGTTTACAGTCTGGACACGTCAACACTAGTTGAAAAGTCAGAGCCAGTGTGTAGATTTTAGCCAGTCAGACAGATTGAACAAAGAGTAAATATACACTATAATAATCATATGTCAAAAAGTCATGACAGCAAATGATTATATGTTGCTTTAAATAATTTTAATAAGTTAATCAGGTTTCATTAAAATAATATTCTTAGTCAGTTTGGCTGATGTACCTGTAAGTTTAGAAGACTAGAAAAGTTAATTTGATTTGACTCAGAAATTTTAAACAGCAAGATTTTTTAGTTTGGTGCATAATGGACACAAGATTGCATAGAGTAGACACAATGCGATATACAGTACAAGAATGTAATATATTGTGATAATGAACATGCACAACAATGGTATTGTAAGCAGTTCAAAACACTGTAAATTATTATTTATTATTTATACTTTTAGAGTGCTTTTATTAAGAATATTCACATTGTATTTTCAGTGGTGTTCATAACAGCACTGAATGCTTGGAGATTTAATTGATTAGCATAATTGTTTCCATTGACACTGCAATAAGTCTTTAATAGTTAAAGCTGCAGTAGGTGATTGTCTTCAATAGAGTTGTGTGCTGGTTGAAAATCCCTTCCCATTTCAATAGTAATGATTAAAGTAAATGATCTAAATGTATTTGTATTTTCTGGGTAAGGCATAAGACTAAAAATGTTCATCCAATTAAAAATTGTCGGGCCAACCATTCCCATAATGCTGACAAGTAGTCTGTCAGCAAATGTAGATTTGTACATCGGCACACCTGTTCACGCAGGTCCACCGTTGGAGCACATGAATATGTGCACATGAGACTGACAGTGATAAAAAAAATTGCTGAATCAAAACTTTTTAAAATCCTGAATCAATAATGGAGTTCCTTTTGCACACTGGAGGAAGGATGACATGATGACTGAAGTATTTCTTTGAGACAGATAATGTTATGTTTTAAAAGTATTTCAGTCATGCAAAGCTTATGTAGATTTTGTTATTTTATGATTGGGTTATATGCACAGAAGTGTTGATCAGCCACGGAAATCTTCCGGAATAAGTTGGTGGTTCATTCTGCTGTGGTGACCCTAGATTAATAAAGGGAGTAAGCTGAAAAGAAAATGATCGAATGAATAAACAATATCAGTGCATTGTACAATATGGATTTTTTTTTACGAACATTCAAATGCATTTAAAGCACAACAAAAGCAGTGCATTGCTTAAGTAGGCTTCTTCTACACTCAAACACATTCATATGCTGTGTTTTGAACTGCATAACAAATATGGATGCAACAATTATAGATTTTGGTTGTACAATTATTTAGTCTAAGGAATAATCAAGGTTTTACGTTTATCACGTCTAATGTAAATTTAAGCTTTATATTAGATAAGGATTTAAAATGAACAGTTGTCATCTTCTGCGTTCATACATACATGATCATTATAATAATTTGTAATAATTCGTCTAAAATATCTTTTGTTTATATTGCACTGAAAGCCACGCACAACGCACTCCGCTACAGTGTGAGATGTTTTCCACTCTGTGCATCTGGAAAGCGCGAGTGCATCACTCCACTTGAACATGCATATTGGCATATATTCTTACATTAGAAATAATTTGTGCGTGGAAAATATGCAATATGTGAATGGCCCGCTGCTATAGGTAATCCAGTGTGCATGTGTATTAGCCTTAACTAGCGCACAGGTGGCATAACTTTGTTTAGTTGCAGCAGTTTTGTTCCGTGCAACAGAAACGTGGGTGTTGAGAAGCCTTTAAGCTTAAGTACCCAAATGTTTTCGGCTGCCCGCTACTCGCTTAATGTCAAGTGACTCATGCTCTGTGCAGTCTTTAACTGCAGCGCGTGCTGTACTGAACAGACGCATGTCACTTCATAAATATAGTGGCCGTTTTTTGACTGAACTAGATTTCTTTTTGATGTCTTGGTCACACTATTTGGAGGGCCGGAATAAATTGCCTTGCGGGCCAAGTTCGGCCCGCTGGCCGCCAATTGAATAGCCCTGATCTAGTGGGTCTCTGTCATCTTTAATGAGTGATTGCTCATGATTTCAGGAAGTGTGGCTTTGGACGGCAGGGGAGGATGTGTTTCAAAGATATTTTTGGCAGATCACCTACTGCATCTTTAAAGACAAAAGAATATATTTTAAAAGATTTTAAAAGCCTGTAGTCATTGACTTACTTAGTATCGTTTTTTCCTACTATAAAAGTTGATAATGGTAATAGGTTTTCAGCTTTCTTCAAAATATCTTCTTTTCTGTTCAACAGAAGAAAGAAACCACCACTTGAGGGTGAGTAAATAGTAAGTAAATTTGCCTTTTTTGGCTGATCTACCCGTTCCTTTAATTGATTAAATAGCCAATAATTGGTTGTATTTTTAACTAATATTACCATAGCAGCTCACTGTTGATTTTAAGCCATTAACTAACATTTAATGATGTTTACAGAGACAATATTGTAGTGTTATCTATTTCATGTTACAATCATTTTGCAATTTAATTTGCTGAAATATATGAACAATTGAAACATTTATTGACTCTGAAAATGTGCAGTATAGTCAATTACCAAGTATTTTTTGTTATGATGCCTGTAAAATAAATCTTTTATTGCAGCTTAGGTCAATATTGTGATAATACTTTCTCTGATAGAAGCTTCAGCAATTAATCGCAACAAGACCATTTAATACCAAAAAAAAAAGCCAACTTGAGATGAATGCTTGATATTTTTATAAAGAAAATGCTGCTTTCATTTATCATGTCTCATATAGATACAGGGCCCATATTACTCTAAGTTTGCTCCATTTCAGAATAACTAACTGGTATTGTGTGTTATGTTCAGATTTTAATGATGTGTGTTTAATTTTAGTTTTATACTATTTCTATACGAACCTGTGTGCCAAAGAAGTGTAGAGAGCTTGTAGAAAAAAAGGATCTCTGATTACTTTTAAAAATGTCAACAAAAATAGGAATTGAACATATACTAAACCAAAGACAGCTAACCAAAAACAGGACATGAAGTCATAAGACATGACTCTGAACAGGAGAGAAAACTCAGGAATCTCAGTTTTTTCTCATCAAAGTCACAATATTGCCATTACAGTTCATTATAGGCCTTGAAAAGCTTCCTTAAAGCAAGTCTTTATTTGTGTGACAAATGAATTCTTGCTACTGAGTTGACTGTTTGACACATTTCAAGTTCTTTGCTGATATAAATGCCATTACATATCCACACATAAAACAAGGGCACTCAAAAAATAATAATTACTGCTGCTTGTTCAAACTACCTGCTTAAAATGAGCTGAAACAACACACTTCTTGTAATTTCTTTGGCCAATTTATGTGTTTTATGTTCAGTTCCTTTAAATTTGTAAACCATTAAAGAGCGCCTATTATGGGTTTTTGAGAATGACCTTCCATGAAGTGTGTAACGCAGCTCTAAGTGAAGTGAAATATCCAGCTAAGGCTTAAATCTGAAAGTGGACAGTGTTTAAAAATATTGATTCATTTCTAAAAGAGTCGACTCCTAGTACTTTAAATGAATCGTTTTGATAACGAGTATTTAGCCGTTTTGTCGTGACGTCGATACGAAACTTCGCCCAGTTGTTGCGCTCGATAAAACCTCAGCAATATAGCCCAGCCTTGTGCTGTTCGAGTGCTTCTGGAATCTACACTTACAAAGGAGAATTCATCGGCCTTTTGTTAAAGGAAGGATCAGAAAAGACTATTGATGTAAGGGACTATGTCGGAACATGGAGCAGTGCATTGTGGATCAGTTCATCCATTTCACAAGTGTAAAATGGTTGCGTCCTTGCATTTTCTAGCCTGCAAATTATGTATTTAATTGTGTTTTGTTACTTGTAACCGCTTGTACTGTATGGTTAACTCTTTATATTCTCATATATAAAGCCACGTTGAAAACACGACGCATGGCGCTTTGTTTACGGATTTAAATGCTTTTGAGTCTGCGATCCTCTGCTGTTTGTCATTGCTATGGCCATCGTCAGCTCAGCTGTTCTTACATACTTGCAGCAGTCAAGTTTCAAAATAAAACTGCACACACATACCTGCCAACATCTGTCCCTAAAAATCAAATCTGGGAGACCGTAGGGTTAGGTTCGGGGTGAGGTGTCTGAATAACAGTGAGGGCTGGAGCAAGCTGGACTGGCACTCTAGGCGAACGGCGATCATGCTGCCCTCAACCCGAAAGTGAAAAAGAAACTGACCAGTTCGCAGTTGAAAGTGAGGACCAGGAGGGAGGGTGTGGGTGTCGCGGATGAAAGTGAGGACCAATCGCAACAGGCTGTTATCGGTCCAATTAGCACAGATTAGCTTCGCGCTAAGGAGGGGTTTGGGAACAAATTAATTGCTGAACGATTCATATGGGAGTCGCTGGGATAATTAGGTAAAAATAAATGCATATTATAAGACCATAAAAGTGTTTTTTGACCTAGCATGCATATCAGCCTGTTGTTGCAGACCCTTACAACCAAAATATGACCCTATTTAATGTATAATAGGGGCTCTTTAAGCTAACCTAAGCATTTTGTGTTGGGACAACATAAAGGAATTGCATTGGTCCAACTACCTGGTTAGGGGATTTGTAGTTCCCATGCTTTGTGTGGGATTGAATTAAGAGAGAGAAATGTTGACAATAAAAGTAATCTTAGGTGTTTAAAGTTAACAAAAAGACTTGTTAAAGATTAATCTTCACTTCAGTTTGAAGATTTAGAAGATTTTCATGTTTTTCATTTAAAGTTGAGCAGGGATGGGTACTGAAACTCTACTTTATCGGTATTGGTGCTACATTATAAAAGACAGATATTCATCTGCACAGTTGGCAATCTCACATGAGAAATGCTCGTGTTTTTGGCGAGCATGTCAAGTATAAAAGCACTCACAGTGCTCGGTCATTATGTCAATCACCTAATTTAGTATAATATTAATAGTTAAATAAACACACACATTTGGTTACAATCAAAACAGTATTTTTTCTGCATAGCCTAAATAAATATTAAACATTAAAAATGCTTTTACATCAGCTGTATTTACAAATATAGCCCATGAATATCCTAATAATAAACTATGCTTATTAAGAAATTATAAAACACTTGCTTATTTTTACATTGCAAGATGCTCCAAAACTGTATCATCATATTATCTCATTTAATTGTATCTTGTAGCTCAAAGAGGGTATTTTCAAATAAAGGAAGCACAATAAACCAAGAAAGGTCCCGACTTCGGCCAGAAAAGTCAAACATGTTGATTTTAATCCAGAAGAATTGTTAAAAACTGAGAGTCATTTTCTTCAAACCATTATTTTACAGGAAAAAAAATGTATTTGCTTTACAATTATTGGTTTTGTTTTATTTTACATGAAAAATGTAATAATAAAATAACGTGTTGTTAATTATGTTTAATTTGTATTTAGTTTTTTTTAATAAAAAAAAACACTTCAAAAAGTACAGATAAGAAAACCGTTTAAGTACTGAACCGATAAGTGGTATTGATAAAAGTAGTAATACCGTTAAAACCTTAACGATACCCATTCCTAGCTCTGAGATGATGAACTTGCAGAAGCACCCATGCTTTGACTGTTGGCAGCTTAATTCGCAAAAATGCAGTTTGTTGCTTTGCTCAGTGAACAATAGCTGTCCAAACATTAGTTCTAAGATCAGTCTCAATCAACTGTATATGTTACTCATGTAATATGCTTAAAATGTCTCTTTAGTTCATTTAGGATAACTTCAAATAAAACTTCAAATAAAGAGACATATATGACACACAAAAGACATACAGTACATGATATTATCAGACCTTTGAGTTTAAATTAAATAAAAATACAAATGTATTCATACAGCTATTTAATAAAATCAAGCAGGACCAACTCAATTGCAGTTAATTGTGTCAATTGTTTGTTTATTTTTTTGTTGGTGCTAAACAAATTTGTTGGATGGAAATCCTGCATTCAATTAAATTGAGCTCATCCAAGAAGTTAATTTTTTTGAGTGTGTTAAACCTCTGTTCACTCTGTAGACATATATTTGCAACACCCACTGACAGCTCTAGACAAGTCCTTTCTAAATTAATCCTGAAATCTCAAACAAAGATTATGAAGTGTCTGATGGATATCATAAGAGAACAATAGTAAATGTGCAGTGAACTATACATTCATATTGTGCAATATGTAGACATATGTTTTAAAGTCAAATGATCCTTTGCAGGCAGTTTAATTAAAGGCGATTCAGTCATTAGTAATAAACATATTCTGTGCCCAGTAACTGTCTGGCCATTTTTTCTTTCAAGCAATCAGTCAGACTAACCAGGCATAGTAGAGTAACATCGGCGACAGCCATAAAAAAAATTGTGAAAATGTGCTCATATGGGACACATATACAGTATACACATAATTTCTTCTTTTTCTGAAACCTTAAGAAGTAAAATGGATACTTTTGTGTGGACACTAGCCTCACCATCAGCTGACAATCAACTGTGTTGCAAGTGAAGAGATGAGTTGAAACATGAGGACTTAAGACTGATGAACTAATCTTTTCTGTTATTTGACCAATACAATTTAGTTTATAGAGATGATTTGACAATAACCAGCGAACTAAGACTCTAAGAAAGTTGAGATGAGCAAACTTGAACCAGATAGTCTGGAGAACCAGATAAACAATGAATTCATATTTACTGTCTCTTAACATTTAATAGATGCATTATTGTCTTGTTCGAGATGACACATATTGCATAAGTTTGTGAATTATGTGTTAGCGATTTAATTGTAACATTTTAATTATATTCAAATGATCTGAACTTCCCATCACTAGACATGTAAGCTATATTTTTTTATCTGTATTTTGTTTTCATTTGGAGTTGTGCTCAATTCCTTATTATATGCCTCATATTGCAGACGTTTATGTCTTCTTCTGTGTGAAATCAGTAGGCTATGTAATTTTTTCAGAAATTATTCACTATCTCACTGGGAAGTGCACAGATTGATAGTGGACTGCTACAGCTGAAAGCTTGTCAGAGAAAGAAAGGAGACGGGGTTTGCGAAGGGTCAATTCCTTTTAAAATATAGTACCTACTCACAAAATGTGTGATTTTAGAGACTTCTATGGCTTGACACACAAAGAAGAGACCATATACACTCACCGGCCACTGTTCAACTGCTTGTTAATGCAAATGTCTAATCAGCCAATCACATGGCAGCAACTCAATGCATTTAGGCATGTAGACATGGTCAAGACGATCTGCTGCAGTTCAAATAGAGCATCAAAATGGGGAAAAAAATGGGGATTTAAGTGACTTTAAACGTGGTATGAGTGTTGGTGCCAGACCGTCTGGTCTGAGTATTTCAGAAACTGATGATCTACTGGGATTTTCATGCACAACCATCTCTAGGGTATATAGAGAATGGTCTGAAAAGGAGAAAATATCCAGTGAGGGGCAGTTCTGTGGACGTAAATGCCTTGTTGATGCCAGAGGTCAGGGGAGAATGGCCAGAGGTTCGAGCTGATAGAAAGACAACAGTAATTCAAATAACCACTCGTTACAACCGAGATACGCAGAAGAGCATCTCTGAATGCTTAACATGTTGAACCTTGAGGCGGATGGGCTACAGCAGCAGAAGACCACACCGGGTGCCACTCCTCTCAGCTAAGAACAGAAAAACTGAGGCTACAATTTACACAGGCTCAGCAAAATTAGACAATAGAAGATTAGAAAAACGTTGCCTGGTCTTATGAGTCTCAATTTCTGCTGTGACATTCGGATTGTAGGGTCAGAATTTGGCATTAACAGCATGAAAGCATGGATCCTGCCTGCCTTGTATCAACAGTTCAGGCTGCTGGGGGTGGTGTAATGGTGTGGGGGATATTTTCTTGGCAGACTTTGGGCTCATTAGTACCAATTGAACAACGTGTCAATGCCACAGCCTACGTGAGTATTGTTGCTGACCATGTCCATCCCTTTATCACCACATTGTACCCATCTTCTGATGGCTACTTCGAGCAGGATAACGCACCATGTCATAAAGCGGGAATCATCTCAGACTGGTTTCTTGAACATGACAATGAGTTCACTGTACTCAAATGGCCTCCACAGTCACTAGAACTCAATCCAATAGAGCATCTTTGGGATGTGGTTGATTGGGAGATTCGCATCATGGATGTGCAGCCAACAAATCTGCAGCAATTGTGTGATGCTATCATGTCAATATGGACCAAAATCTGAGGAATATTTCCAGTACCTTGTTGAATCTATGCCACGAAGGATTAATTCAGTTCTGAAGGCAAAAGGGGGTCCAACCCGGTACCAGTAAGGTGTACCTAATAAAATGGCCAGTAAGTGTATACTTGTTCAAACTTAAAATAACGACACGAAAAAGTCACTTTAGCAATAATTGCATGCAAATATATCAAAGATTTATCTAATACAGAAATGAAGATCAGAAAGCCTTGCCTCATAGTAACTGCGCACAGCGTTGCAGAAAGCCTCATCAGCGACAATCTGAGTCTCTCCTTTCAGGAAGGCCTGGAAGCGCTCCTTCACCACCTGCAGCTGTTGCTTGTTCAGCTGAAAGAAGAAAAAAAAGAAGTAAACAATAAGGTAACATTCATTCATTTTCCTTCGGCTTAGTGCCTTCATTTATCAGGGGTTGCCAAAGTGGAATGAACTACCAACTTATCCAGCATGTTTTACGCAGCGGATGCCCTTCCAGCCGCAACCCAGCACTGGGAAACATCCATATAACTCTCACATTCACACACATACACGATGGCCAATTTAGCTTATTCAGTTTACTTGTACCGCATGTCTTTGGACTGTGGGGGGAAAGCAGAGCACCCATAATAAACCCATGCTAACACAGGGATAAGGTAACATAATTTTCTTTGAAAAAATCATTAATGGCCATAAAAGAAAGGATTTTATATTATAGTTATCACAACAAATCAACAAAGTGTTGGGCATGTATTCATAAAAATGGCATTTACTGCTAAAATGCTATTCTGTAACTGCAATTCAATAGTAATGTACATGAAAATGTCTTTCCTTAAGTACAAATAACCTCATTTTACTTGTATGTATTCTTGAAATGTTGTTTGTTGTCGTTGCTCTTTTTTTTTTTGTATAACTGATGTTTTGGTAATGAACAACGAGTGGAAAAACACAATTATTTTCCCATCCTTTAATGTGCTACCGAAGCTGCAGCAAAATCAGCAGGAACTACTGAATGAACACATTCCATAATGTTTATTCATCTTTATTCAAAATAGCAGTTTTTTATTCTTCCAAAAAAAAAAAACATTAGTCAGAGCTTTGATGTTGTTTGGGGGATTCCAATCAAATTTGCCCACGGGGAGCATGAGAGGAGGCTGCCTTAGAAATCAGGACTATTAACTGCTTTTCTTAGACATTATAGTTATGACTCATCATACATCGACATATAGGATAGCCATTTTGACTGGCTTTTGCAGAGAGCTTCTAAAATAAGTCTAAATAGAAAGAACTGTCAAGTAACATTGCTACAAAATACAAATACATGTTGCAGCTTACATTTTAAGTTCATATTTCACTTCAAAATCATCATCATCAAAGAAATAAACAATGTTATTATTACAAATAGGAATGAATATCTGAATGGAGATGTGATTAAAATGAGCAATATATTTTAATAATGCAATACATTTATATTACTCCATTTTAAAAAAATGCTGTTCTCCAAATAATTCTAATGTTAAAATATTTTATAAAACTATTAAAGAAGCACAACTTAATTCAGTATTAATCTTAATCAGAAATGTTTGAGCATCAAACTGTGGCTTTAGAATGATTTCTGAAGCATCATTTGACACACTGACTAAAGTAAGGCTAACAACTGCTAGTTCTAGCCCTAGTTCTAAAAAAATGAATTCTCAATTAACTGTAGTTGCACAATTTCAAAACTCCACCTCTAAAAAAAATTTGTAGACGTAGAGTTAAAGTAGAATCTTCCTTAATTGATTAGGTAACGGTAACTAAAACACAAAATTACCTCAGACAACACTGTCTTGCCTTCTCTAAAGATGCAATGACAAGAATATGTCTAGGTTTAACCCCTTAACTGTCATCCCCCTTTCTGAGTTGAAAATTCTATGCAATAGATGCACAGTATTTGGGTAAGTTCATTTATTCATTCATTTTTAACCGATTTCCGGAGCCGAGTCGCAGGGACAGCAGCCTTAGGAGTAAACCGCAGAATTCCCTCTCCCCAGACACTTCCTCCAGCTCCTCTGGGGGGATCCCGAGGAGTTCTCAGGCCAGCCTAAAGACTTAGTCCCTCCAGCGTGGCCTGAGTTTTCCCCGAGGCCTCCTCCCGGTGGGACATGCCTGGAACACCTCCCTAGGTAGGCGTCAAGGAGGCATCCGAAACAGATGCCCGAGCCACCCCAGCTGACTTCTCTCGATGTGGAGCAGCAGCAGCTCTACTCCGAGCTCCTTCCGAGTGACAGAGCTCCTCACACTATCTATAAGGGTGCGCCCTGCCACCCTGCGAAGGAAACTCACTTCGGCCACTTGCAGGGCTCGAAATTGTGACCGTTTTGGTTGCATATCCGCCGGAAATTTTATCTATGCGACTTCAAAATATATTTGGGAGCATTTGTGCATAAAATTGCGAGTGCATAAAATTGTTGCGTGCGACCGGTTTTCACTGCAAAATGTTCACTGCATGAGCGGATTTAGGCCACATTCACGCAGAATGCATCTTTGCGTGCAGCTATAAGTAAAAGTTAACACCACGTACACTATCGCAAAAGGGCTTGCATTGATTAAACTAATATTGCAGCTCATGAAAAGACCGGTATTGCTATTAAAAAGACGTATACAAATAATAAGGTATATGTCAAAAGCATCTGTGCAATATCAGACATCACCTGTGAGAACACAGCACGTTAACAGATTCATTCATGTCAAGTAGTGCGTGCAGGGCCGGTGAGCAGTCCGTCCGTGTATCTTTTGGTCACTCAATTACGTTATAAAAATGTATTTTCTTGTGATAACGGGATTTCGTTGAGACATATTTTCCTCATGCAATCATATATATTTTTTGCTTGTTAGTTTTGATTAGTGTTGATTAATGCAATAAATTATAACAAATGCAACAAATATGTTTATATAAAACTTAGCAACGGTGCTCATAATTGGTAGGTGCGACTACATTTTGACTGGTGCGCCTAAATTTTTAGTTAGGAGCACCAGTGCAACCAAGCAAAAAGGTTAATTTCGAGCCCTGACTTGTATCCGAGATCTTGCCCTTTCGGTCATGACCCAAAGCTCATGACCATAGGTGAGAGTAGGAACGTAAATTGACCTTTCGGCTCAGCCCCTTCTTTACCACAACAGACAGGAACATCGACTGCATTACTGCTGCCACAATACTGATTGCTGCAACCAATACACCTGTCAACCTCACGTTCCATCCTTCCCTCACTCGTGAACAAAACCCCAAGACACTTGAACTCCTCCACCAGGGGAAGGACTTTTCTCCAACCTGAAGATTTTAATTGAGCACCATGGACTCGGACTTGGAGGAGCTGATTCTCATCCCAGCCGTGACACACTCAGAAGATGTTTGAAGCAGCCAACAGAACAACATTGATTGCGAATAACAGAGATGAAATCCTGTTGTCCCCGAACCGGACCCCACCAGCCCAAGGCTGCGCTTTGAATAAAAATTATGAACAGAACTGGTGAAAAAGGGCAGCCCTGCCAGAGTCCAACATGCACTGGAAACAAGTCTGACTTATTGCCAGAAATGCGAACCAAAGTCCTACTCTGTTCATACAAAGATGAGACAGCCCTTAACTGAGCGCCTTTGACCCCATACTCCTAGAGCATTCCCCACAGAATGCCATGAGGGAAACGGTTGAATGCCTTCTCCAAGTCCACAAAACACATGTGGACAGGTTGGGCATTCTCCCATGAACCCTCAAGCGCCCTGGCGAGGCTATAGAGCTGGTCCAGTGTACCACGGCCTGAATAAAAATTGCCTTGCTCCTGCTGGATCCTAGGTTCAACCATTGGCTGGATCCTCCTTTCCAGTACCCTGGCATAGACTCGCAGGGAGGATGAGGAGTGTGATCCACCTATAGTTGATACACCCTCCGGTCCCCCTTCTTAAAAATGGGAATCACCACCCCAGTTGCCCAGTCCAGATGTATGTCCCCGACCTCCATGCTATATTGTGGAGACGTGTCAGCAAAGACAGTCCCACAATATCCACAGACATAAGATAAACAGGGTGAATCTCATCCACCCCCGCTGCTTTGTTACTACGTAGCTTGCAAACTACAGTACCTCAAGAACCTCAGCTTGGGTGAAAGGAGAGTCCACCCTTGCATCTCCAGTTTCTGCTTCCTCAATGAAAGACATGTCAGTGGGGTTAAGGAGATTCTCAAAGTATTCATTCCACCGTCCAACAACATCCCCAGTCGAGGTTTTCATTCCGCTGTAAACAGTGTCGATATGGAGCTGCATTCCCCTCCTGAGGTGCCAGATGGTTTGCCAGAATCTCTTTGGGGCCGACCGATAGTTTTCCTCCATGGTCTCCCTGAACTCTTCCCTGCCCAAGTTTTTGCTTCCGCAACCACCCGGCCTGCAGCACGCTTGACCTGTCAGTACCCATCAGCTGCCTCGGAGGTCCTGCAAGCCAACCAAGCCCTGTAGGACTCCTTCTTAAGCTTGACGACATCCCTTACCTACAGGTAAGTTACTTTCAAAAATAATAGATGACAAATTACTGACTACTACTGGAAAATTGTAATCTGATTACATTACTAAGTACTTCATGTAAAAATTAACTTTTTATTATTATATTTTTTAATTACTAATTACTTTAATTTGAAGTTACTTTTAAAACATTTAAAATATATCTATAAAAATACAAAATAAACTGCAGCTCTTTCAGTAAATTAATATTCACTGAAAAACATTACAATGGGTTGGTCACAGCAACTTTATATATTCAAAAGACTTAAAGAGATATTTAAAACTTAAAACATAAAATTCTCTCATTATTCACTTGTAACAAACATGTTTGTCTTTTTTTTAACACAAAAGAATACTTTTAGAAGAAAACTGAATATCCATAGTATGAAAAAGCACCGCAGTGTTTAGGTGTTCTGTATTTGTTTTGCCATCACATGAACACATTATGTTACATAAACATGTATTACAATCTTTAGATTTTAGACAGTATTTTTACATTTTAGAAAGTATTTTTATTTTACAGTACTACTGATTTCAAACAATGTCAGTTGTGTATTGTGCTTTTCGGTTCGTAACAATTTTATTTTAAATATTAGGTTGAAAATGCAGATATAGTGTTAGCATAACTATTGTATATAGAAGACTTAAGGGGGTTGCACACTGGATGCACCACTCAGCAACGCGACGAGCCACACATTTTAGAATTCCAAACATGGGTTTCTATCAGGGTGCACACACCAGCACCACAAGTTGGTGGCTGTCCGCGATGACCAGCTCAGTGACTCGGGACTCAGGACACTGTTTTATATTTCTGATGCTCTGTGACGTGGCATCGGAATATTTTCATATTATACCATTCGAATGCCCACGTCTGGTGTGCGATACTTCCAACTGATACGTGTGTGCCATGTCGCGCCGTTGAGCGGCACATCCGGTGTGAAATCTGCTTTAGAGGTCAGAACTGTTTGCAAACTAAGCACTTAAATATTACCAAAGGCTAAAAATCATAGTACACTGCCTCGTCAGGAATTCTTAGGACAAAAATGTTCATAAAATCTATTATATTATTAATGCTTTAATACATTATTATTCTTTTGACAATTTTGCATTGAGATGAGCAGCATCCTAAAGAAGCTGTGTAGTATAAAGTTGTCAAGCAAATAGCTTTTGTTTATTTTCCTTCATGTCGGAGGCATAACGAGCCCTCAGGCAAATGTAACAGATACTAAATGTGCTACAACAGTCAACGGATTTATAACCACTGTAAATTCCCACAGAGTTTTAGCAACCTATAGGATGTCCTTGATTTGATGTTATGAATCTGTCTAGCATCTAAAGCTATGCGTCATGAAGTCTTTAAATTTGTATTCTAGCACACATCAATTTCTAAAAAAAAGAAAAAAAAAGAAAAAAAAACAAACAGATCCCATGCAGATTCAAACACATAACTGGGGTTGTTTACCATGTTGTGAATGCGTTTCTGGTTGCAGGCGCTCATTATGCAGTCAGCAGTAAGAGCCATAGAGCACTTGTGTGTGACATCACCACTAAGTACGCTACAATACAGCACATGCATCTGCCGTATATAGCACTCGCTTGTCATCTCACTTTCAGCGGCTTATTCATTTTCTGTTGTGATTGATTTGGCCTTGTCGCTTCGTGAGTCAGTGATCCAGTCTCTCTTGTTTGTAAAGCAATGCAGCGTGTTGACAGACTCACTCTAAATATCCCTCACAGAGGCATGGATTGAGGAAAAGGAAAGAAGGGAAAAAAGGGATTAAAGTATAGTAGGTGGCTGTTTTGCACCTTATGCAGAGTTCAGACTGCACGATTTTCAAAGTATGTCATGTCACAGATGTTTTCACACTGCATGACTATCTGGGGTGGCATTTCATTGCTACTTTGCTTACACTGCAAGATGGATCGCGACAAGGGGTTTCACACTGCATAATTTTACAATAGGAATCGCTGACAACTTTGTCTCAGTCCGCAAACTACGGCTCACAACCAAAAGCATGCGAAGAGTAACATGGAAAAAAAATGATGTCACATAGAATGTTTTGTTATTTACTAATGAGAAAGAAACCTTTAGTGAGGTAGAGGATGTACTTATTTCACTTGCATGGCTTTTGAAGGGAATTAGTAATTTCTCCTCAACTTTTTTCCTTTTTCGACCCAAATATCGGTTGTGATATTTGCTGAGATTACAAGTCAAACACTCTTGCCAAATTTCCACAAATTTCTCCTCTATTTTTTGGGTGTAAATAAGAAAAGAAGCACTTTTAACTTCTCTCCAACATCCCGCTGGCCTGCAGGTACCCATACTAGCGGATGCTGATCTCTCATTGGCTGTAGGTAATCGCCGATGTTATTTTCAATCAGAACTCATTTCACACAGCATGATTTGAATCACTGACAGCTCCAGATATTTAGCATTCCAGATATCTCACGGGTGTCTGCAACTCATTGGCGATTCTCTCAGATCAGGTTTTTGATAGTTCACACTGTGTGATTATTACTTGCATAAATGAGTACAGATTCTCCTGTGATTTCAGGCATTTGCTGCCGATTTCTCAAAACCTTTTGGCAAGTTAAAATCGGGTAATAAAAAAAATACATTATGATTAATTGTGGGTGGGTCGTGGGTGGATGAGATTAATTATTAATGATTTTTGCTTTGTATTTTTTTAACACATTCTGTAAAATAAGAATGTATTTTAATGCATTTTTCATCAGACAAATGGGCCCTAATTTGCACACTAATAAAAAAAAATTAATAAATAAATAAATTTAAAAAACGTGCCTGGTGGAGGTCCATTTGTTAAAGCAGAAATGGATGCTAAACAGATCAGAGAAAAACTTAAAAAGGGAGAATTAAAAACTAAATAAAAGGAAGGAAAGAAAAGTGCTGTGTGGGTTCATTTTAGTGGAGTGGTTAACGAGGATGAATTAAGTGCTGGGTATGTAATATGCAACGGCTGTGAAGCGCTTGGATTCTTCCAAGTCGCCCAAAGACTAATAAACATCAGTGCTAAGTACGGTGCAGTTGATGTTGATGCCATCATACCACATCACCAAAGTTTGTGACAAGGCAAAGCAATCTGCTCTTAATAACGAGCAATCTATACTGACCTATCATCATGCTTAAAACAAAGAATCAGTATTAAAGTGACGATCAGATGCAGGTCAGGTATGGATTATATATATATAATTTATATTTATATTTAAATTATATGTGCGGGCAGGTGAATGATTAGTATGAAGCCGCGGAGTCGGGTAATATTTTAGCTGACCCACACATCTCTACTGTAAATATACTGGCAGTAGCAAGTCACTGTATTAGTAGCAGGTCTATACTGCAAACACCAAAAACATCAACATTGTTACATCAACATCGTTACATCAAAAACATCAACATTGTTTCATCAACATCACCGATACATATTTATCCGCTTGTTAAGTGTGACGTCACTCGAAGGTGCTTCCAGGTCCAAGCGAAACTGAAACTGAATGAGAAGACTCATCAAATGCTAATAATAAACGTTTATAAAGTGCTGTAATACTTTCGAAAATCACGATCGCAATATATATGTCTATGCCTAATATCTGATGGCCAGAAAGTGATAAATTATTTATAAATTGTTAAAATTTTGGTATTTGTGATGCAGCAAGCCCAGTGATTGTTGTGTACACTATGACTTTATATAAAATTAAATTTAATGTGTGATATAAATAAAAAGTTATCATAATTGAATATTTAGTCAATTCAAATGAGTGGTGGCTTGGACCCGGAAACATTATTACATATGTCACCAACACGTCACCACTTAACAAGCGGATTACCATTCTAAATCTCTCCGAGAGTTGTCATGCCAGAAATGCCAATATTCAATAACTTAATTCAAAATCATGATAATGAATATGCGCAGTATTGATATGGTGTTCATTTCAAAATGCTGTGAATAATTTGTTATTATTTAAACTTTTCAGGAATATTGACATTGTATTTGCAGTGGGGTTCATAACAGCATCAAATGATTGAAAGCTTAACTGGTAAGCTTAATATTTTAAACATTAACATTTTCACGTGTTCATCTGACCTACTACATGCTGAAATACTGATTGAAAATTCTGCCTTCATTAAAAGGATTATTGTACAATAACAATTGCAACAAGGTTCTAATAGTTAAGATTATTTAACTGAACTAAATTATTATTTAAATTTTGGGTGAAGTTAATTTCTTAGTTAACACTTTACAATTATTGTGTTAATCTGATTACAAGTTGTAGTTGTTTTAATAAATGCAGTTAATAACTAATCAAATACATTTGTATTTTTAACTAATATTAAGTAATTATAACAAAGCCCACTGTTCACTGTTGATTTTAATCCATTAACTAACATTTTGTAATGAGATTTTATTAAAAAGTACTTTACATATTGTATAATATTTTTGCTATTTAATTTGGTTGAAACATTTGTTTACTCTGAACATGTATATACAATAAATTAATACACTAAGTATGTTTTATTATACCTGCTAAAGTAACTGTTTTGCAGCTTAGATCAGTATCATGATAATAAAGTAAACCATGATAAAAACTTCATTAATTAACCACAACAAGTACATTTAATACCATCATAAGCCTAGTAACCAAATATGTCAAATCAAAGTATGTTAAACTAATACCAATAAATGATAAATGATGCATAAAATATTAAGTTGCAGATCCCAGAGGGTTAATCATTTAGTTAAATAAACTAAATCATTAGTAAGATGGCAGTACTGTCATATATACACAGTAGATTTCAATCATGAATAAAAGCATAGAAAGTTGGAAAAATTGGAAATAGGTATTTGCAACGAAGACACAGGGAAAAAAAATCTGCCTTATCTCAAGAGGAAACGCAACCGTTTTACGTTTTGTCAGTTTAGTGGCTAATTTGTACAAATTCGTCAGAGCTTAGTCATACAAAAATGTATGATTTTAAAAGGAGGCATGGCACCCAACCCCACCCTGAAACCCAACTGTTATTGTGGGATAAGCAAATCATACTAAATTGCATGAATGAGATCGTACAAATTCATACGAACTAGCCACTAAACCACATCAAAAAGTTAAGAATTGCAGTGAGATTGGGTTAGAAAATATAAAAGTATCATTTTGTATCAATATATTAGAATCATTTTGGAATCGGATCAGGACTCCCAGAAATGGGACAATTGTTTATAAATATGGCATTTAGACATTTTAGAGGCATCTTCCCCATAATCCTCAATTAATTTTCCATAATTCAAGCCGGTCATAAAATGTGAAAACACAGTGTGTAGCTACAACAAGTAATGACAACACATAAAAGACAGCACTGACTAAATTAATAAAGTAATTATAAAAACTCGTAGCCTGCAGTTTCTCTGCCAGTTGCTCTGAATTGAAGAGATGCAGAAAGGCAAAATGCTATGAAAATCATTCATACCCAACCAATTCTATATAAATTTAATTATTTATCATTTATAATGAATAAATACATAAATTCTCTAAATATTAAATTCATTAAGTCTCTAATATTATTGTGCTGCAAAAACATGTAGTCCTACATTTCGTGTTTACTCTAGTTCACACACCCAGAAAGTAGAAAGCACAACATAAGCGTTTAATAAGCATCATTAATCCTCCTAAAGGGAGTCTGTGTGGGTGAAGCTGCTCACTTAGTACAGGATTGGAAGTTTCCTTTGCTATTTTTTTCACATCACTAGCATGTTGTTCACATTGTGTCCGTTTTGTCATTCTTAACATTTATTTTTCTTTTATTCTCTTTTCTCACATTCTTCCATAGATGGTGTTTTGCTTTGGCCACTCCCTAAGCATGACAACCCCTTCACATCGTCATGGCAACATCATCCACTGTGTGGCAAGAGAAAGCTTTCAAGGACCAGTCTGGCTCCTGCAGCTTGCTTGTGTGTGTGTGTGTGTGTATATATATATATATATGTATATGTATATGT
>CAIGQZ010032151.1:853733-882134 GCA_903798205.1 Danio tinwini
AGATCGGTTTCAGGCCTCCTTTATATGTGGAAATAAATCAGATATAAATCGGATATGTGACAAAGCGACTATCATGTAAACAGGCAGATCGGATTTATTGAGGCTGTTTTGTATGACATTAAACTTCCGACAATGTGGTACTTCTCCACGATTTAATAACGTAGAAGGAAGACCGTGTGTAGAGACGCAGATGCGGAAAACAACAACAGAGGAAACATGGAGAAGGAAAGTGGTCGGTCAGTGGTCGACTAATTCTGTTACGGCCCTTTCCCTCCTCCTCCCTCTCCTTTAAAGTCATTTTATAGTTGGGCAAACTTCGCCAAATTCGCAGAGCTAAATGCAAAACGTTGTAAATTGTATGGCAAGTGTAAACACATCAATCAGATATGGGCCATAATTAAAAGAATGTGTAAATGGACAGGCAAAAAAAATCAGATATAGACAACAAATCGGAATTGGGCATCAAGACCTGACAGTGTAAACACACTCTATAGGGACATCAGACGTTTATTTTACATCTTGTAAAACGGGACAAAATATTTCCTACTAATGCCTACATTTAATTTTTAACACATTTTTAATACCCAAATGTAGTGAGTTATTTCATTTGACCAATAACAGCTGTATTTCATTTTTCTTGAGGATGTATAGTTTCCAGCATGATTTGCATGGGACTGCATTGATGACATTTATAGACAATAAAGGTTATATTAGTTGTTTTAAAATAAATGCTTGTTAGAATTTAATGGTCACTTAATGCGGAGATTTACAAGAGATTATTATTTTAGGTTTTAGGTTTTTTAGGTGAAGTTACCAGTGTGCAGAAGACTTCTGAGATCAGACTTTTCTACAAGTTACTGAAACATTGCAGCACATTGAACTAGAATAATTGACATAAAAATCTCTTTGTTCAAATTAACAAATTAAGATTACTTTGTATAATAAGAGTAAACATTGTTTAACTAATATTCATAAGATAATTTAAATAAAAGTGATTTTGGTTCAAAAGGAAATTAAAATGAACACACATCATAGTTAAATTAATGCCAATGATTTATGCATGACATTTAATTTGGTTAATTACTATAGCTTAATGCATTAAAGCAAATTTCAACATTGCATTAACTTTACATTGTTACTTAAATGCAACTTAAGTTATGTGGAACCTGTTGATATATAAAAAAAATCTTAAAAAAACTTATTTTTGTTAAATAATTTATTGCTATTCATTTTTTTAACTATTTAGGCAGTTCATTCCGCTGTGGCAACCCCGGATTAATAAAGGGACTAAGCCAAAAAGAAAATGAATGAATGAATTTTTGTTTTTTAAGTGCAGGATGTCTCAGTTAGACCTCTACTCTTCAAAACACAGGATAAGTTTTTTTTTCTTAAATCAAAAGTGTTTAGCATCTCATCTAAAGGACAGTACAGTGCCCCCATCAGTATACTAAATACTTTACTAGAACACAAAAACAAAAAGACCAAAGAGTGACCACAGCACATTAGTGTCACTTGCACCTCTTTCGCCAGCAATATAATTTTCCCATGTAAGTGCTGACCAGTTTCAACTCTGCTTAGCTTCAGATAGCTGCAGTTTGAAAATTAGAGATTAACCTACAATTTCTAAACTTTCAAGGTCAATGCTTAGTTTTATTTGAAGTCATCTTAACAGGAGTTTACACATATTACAAGACAGCACTTTAAACATATTACAGGTTACATTCTGAAGCACAGTATAAAACTTTAATGACACCTCCCAGTTATGGATTTCTATAATCTGGTGGTGAACTCTTAAATTATCCAACCAAATTAACTGGAATACTAACTTTCCAGTTTTCACTGATTAACTGACTAAAACCCACTGACAGCAGGTTGTCCAACTAAAGTAGAAAGGGATGAACCATTCAGCCATAGCAAAAGTAGCATGTTGATAGCATGTTGGGGGGCTTGAGGGGATGGGGATAAATGACTCGTTTTCACTGACTGGTACAGTACGGTACAGGTCACCTTTATCAGGCTTGCATTTCCTATGCAAAAGGTACCCTTTTGGTTGGCGTGGTGTATGACAGAGTTTCAGTCGACGTCATTCTCGCTCGAATAAATGTCTACAGTAAAGCTGTACGGGTCGTTCACAAATCATATGAGAAGCACTTCTCACAAAACAGATACTTTAAACATAAATACTTGTGTATAAATGTTTATTACTAACCTTTCTATGAACATGATTTAATTATAACTGCAGATCAATGACAGTGCGAAATAGCCTACTGTAACGTCTGCAGTTATATAAAATAAATAAATAAATACAACATATATGATCACATACAGCCCCTTACAGTCTCCAATATGTTACCAATTACAGAAAAACTACACTCAGTCCTTATTTGAGTTCAAAAACAACATGCAACATAGCCCACAGTCAGAGCAAGCCTCTCATGTGTGTCTGTAATCTTCACTGGCACATGTAGCCTCTGTTAAAGAGAAATTCCATCCTTCTGAGTTCATAATAGTTTAAAGTGCGATTAACATGGCAGTTTGTTTATGATTCAGGTTGCTGAAACAATTCGCTCCTGTGTTTTGTCAGGCTTCTTTTTTTTCACGCTTCACTCTCGCGTTTGTCCTTTTCTTTTCTGAAAGGATCAGACGTCGATCACACTTCAATAATCACACACGTTTTTATTATCAGCTCAAGAAGTTTGTTATATCAAATATAGATGCGATCACGAGCTCCCTGGAGAAAGCGAAAACCGCTCGCACTTTTAGACGGCCTCTTAAAGCAACAACAGGACACGGCAGATTTTGTTCTTCTTGGCTTTGTGGCTGTACATCAAGACAACGATAAGGTTTGTTTGAGCCTGGGTCATCCATGGCTCGTTATTATATGCATATAGTTTTACAGTGTAATGTCTCTGCTGTGTATAAAAACATGACGGCTCCTTTGTTTTCATTCTGGCTAGCTCCAGAAGATCGTGACGTATCTCTGTAACCAATCAGCGTTCAGCTGTGCGTGTAGCTCCACCTTTTGGTGCACTTTCGAAAGGGTGCCGAAAAAGTGGTATGGTATGGTTCGGTACGCCTTTTGACAGTGGAAACGGCCATAAAAGTGTACCGAACCATACCATACCGTACCACTCAGTGGAAATGGGCCAAAAATGAGCAGCATGTTGTACTGGTTCAAAGTTCAATGACTAAAACAAGTTTCGTTTATTTGGGTTTGAGGGGAATATGTTCTTCATCAAGTCAGGAAAACCCAAAGTGTGTAAAGGAGTTAGTGAAAAGCAGGAGTAATTGTCATGTTTTAGGGAATGTTCTCTGCAGGCGAAGTTGAGCATCTTCTACAGTTATTTTCTCCTTTGTGTTCCACTGAAGAAAGTTTGGTTTTGATCAACAAAAGCATGAGCAAATAGGGGTTTCAATAATCCATTATTCATTTTCCTTTAGCTTAGTCCCTTACTTATCAGGGGTCACCAAAGCAGAATTAACTTCCAACTATTCCAGCATATGTTTTACGCAATGGATGCCCTTCCATCCACAACTCAGTACTGGGAAATACCTCTACACTCTCATATTAACACACACTCATACACTATGGCCAATTTTGTTTACCCAATTCACTTATACCGCATGTCTTTGGGCTGTGGGGGAAACCAGAGCAACCGGAGGAAACCCACGCCAACACGGGGAGAACAAGCAAACACAGAAATTCCAACTGGCCCAGCCGGGACTCGTACCACCACATAAGGACCACAGTGGCTTCTCCTACCCCCACAAATCCATTTAATATTTTTTTTTTTGGTTTATTAGGAAGTTATGATTTTAATTGGGTGGAAACCTAATTAAATAATTAATGTTTAATGCATATACCATTGCATATATACTGTAAGTTTAATCAGCATCTTTGGAAACATGGCTAATGATGGCTTTACATAATTTGGATGGCTTTTGTAATCAAATTACTAGATCAACGACAACAGCTAGTATGATTTATAGTGTTGGGAAAATAGGGAACTTTTCCATTAACTAATAAGTTCAAACAAAAATGTCATGAGGCTCAAGCAAGTGCACGAGACTGTCAGGGAACAGGTGTCACCAGGCACTCTGCTCCCAAGTGTTGAAAAACATACACTCCTCCTACTACTCAAACACACACACTCCCTCAACAAACATGCCTCAAATGCATTTCTTCACTAAATGCCATTGTAATATAAGAGAAGACTATCATAAAACAAAACAACCAACATACAAATATATCTGCAATATAATTGAATAAATTTTTACTTTACTGTATAGTATAAAAGACTAAACAACATGGAACAACAAATCCCTCAACTCATTGAATTGATGCCCTGATAATACTAATGTCAGAATAAAGTAGCAAACATATAAAGCTGTAGTGAAAAAAAATGGTTGAGAAATTGATTCTGTATTAATTCTGATATTTTAAAAATGCTTCGCTAATCTCTCTTGAATAAAGTCGGTTAAGTTTTAAAGAGCAGATGGTGCTGTATGATTGACCAACAGCCATAATCTGCTTGCATTCACGTCTTTACAAATACCACCTAAATAATCTAAAATAATCATAAACAAGTTTAAGAAAGGTTTAAGCGAATTACATGAGTGTTCATATAGAACAATGATTCTCAAACTTTTTCCACCAAGTACCACCTCAGAAAGAAATGGTCTCTCCAAGTACCACCATAATGACCAGTATTAAAATCCAGTAGCGTAGTTAAGCAGCTACAGTTGTCAAAAACAAGGTAGATTAATTCTTATTATTAAGAATATGTATTATTGTCAGCCCCTTTATACATTATTAAAATTTTGAACAGTAACTGTGCTTGCAGGTAAAACAAACTTTTTTTATATATTAACGTGTATTTAAATTAAATTTGGAATTACATATTTAAATTAGAAATTAGATCTGCTTGCAGTTTGTCATTTACAGTAGGCCTATGTGTGTTAGAAAAGAGAGTAATTAAATGTATAAATATTTCTGTGATTTGGTGACCACTGTTTTCAGGCAGACTCGGGTACGGTTCCTCTGTCTGTGCACACAGAAACTAACTTTAATTATATTCTACCTCTAAGCTTAAAGCATGGCAAAGCTGCTTGAGTCTACTGTATGTTCTTTGTCCCATGCCATTTGAATCACATCCAAATTAATTAGCCTAAATCTGAGGTAACAAACTAAATCGAAAACCAGGCTGCATTACAAAACAAATAACTTTATTTATCAAACACATGCATTATTTTACACAACTGTGAACACACATTAACACATTTGTAATAATTATTTTACCAATGATGCAGCATTGGGAAATTCCTGAGTTTGCAGTAACTGAAATGCCAACACAACAGCACTGGTCTGCATAAAGGGCTTCTCTAGTGCGTATCTGCTCTGCAAGCGCTGCGCACCTCTTTTTCTGGTTCTGCACTAAGCGGACTGATTTTTAGCAGCTGATGACGCAATGTGCTAAAGTAAACATTCTAAGCACAGAGCTGTGCTTCAGGGAACAGGCAATGCTGATCACATCAGTGTTATCATATGTATCGTATGTGTTCATTTTTCTTTCATTATTCAGTGATTTCTGCATGTACCCCTAGAAGTACCACAGTTTGAGAACCACTGATATAGACCAATTCAATGTAGTGATGTCATTGGCCCACAAACATTTCCTTCTTCTTATCATACTATTTAATAAGTCTAATAGAGACAATAATATCTTCATGTAAAAACAGCTATCATAGCATTATTTATTAATATGTGGACCTTTTTGGATTTTCGGAAGCTATGGAAATATAAAATGTAAAAGAGGAAATATGTTGGGACCATTGTTTTTGTTTACATCCCTCCAAACGGTCTATAGTGAGCTGTGTTTACATTAAAGGTGTTATAAGTGATTCTCTTCAGGAACAACTTTTGTTATTCTAGTTTGTTATGCTAAGTATCGTCTTAGCTATCTGCTAGCTTTCGCACACTCAGAGTTGAAAATATTCCTCTCTGTGGATGTTCAGCTCATGGACATGTTTACATATCTATGCATGCATCACACATGCTCACCAGAAAAGCAAAGTCTGCATGAATAATTTGGCAACAGGTCTTTTCGGTGTAGTATTCTTGTTCCTGCTGCTTGAAACACCGGTACTGTGCTGTCATGGAAACACTGGGAAAATGGCACCTCTCGACACGTTTACTTATCAATAAAAAATGGCTTTATAAGCATGCTCAAAATAATTGATTGACCCTCAATCAAAAGGGTGCGTTTTTAACTGATTAATGGTGTCATTTAAATGATTAAAAAATGTTATTTTATAATTTTTTTTAAGTTTGGCTGCATAAGGAGCTGATCACAGTAAACGTGCTTTTTGAATAGTTTACTAACAGCCACGAGTGTTTTGTGCGCTGCTTATATGCCCTGTGCACCTCGCATTTTTGCCGTTGTGTGCTGTGTGCTCGCAGTTGAAATAAAAGTCAACCTTAAGCGGAAAAAGCGTGAACTGCGAATGAGAGAGGAAATAAAAGCACACAAGCATAAGGTAAAATCTGATGCTCAAGACATAATCTTTAATGACTTACATTAAAAATTTTGACAGGTTTGTCGGATCACTAATTAAATGCATAGGCCTATTTTTCGTGGAGTGACCGATTTAAGGTAGCCTGCTATTTTTATTTAACGGAAAACATGATGGGGAAAAAACTTTGGTTCTTAAAAAGGATTCAGTTAGTGTTTTTGTTTTGCAATTTACTTAAATTTGTAATTTAAGTGAAAAAAATCTTGGCCAGGCATATTATTTTTATTCTTTTTATTTAGTTTGTTCTTTTTTTCTATGCTGTTGGAATTACTGCAGGTGCGTAAGGATGCTCTGTTGTTATGTTCTGTAGTTAATATGTTTGCATGTTAAAATAAGTCAGTATTTTAAAATGCAATATTTATTGTGTCAGACACAAAACAGACATATTTTTTAATTAAATTACAATTTATTATTATTATTATTATTATTATTATTATTATATTATAAAAATTACTCTATATTATTTAATAAAATAATAAATAATTATTACAATGCATTATTAATTTGGCTTTCTGACAAGTGCATCCAGACATTTTGGCTTTGATTTCATCGCAGAATTTTAATTTCATTTGGTTCGTTCATTTAATTTTTAAATCTTTAAATGTTCTACTGAAGGAGAAATGCCACATTGAACTTGAACAGCCTGAGGGTAAGTACATCAAATGTTAATAGTTAATAGATTTTTTTTTTTGTATATTTAGATTAACTCTTCCTTTAAACTTACAACTCTGCCAAGCTCACAAAGTGGATTACATCCTTGTGCTAAATACTGCAAGAATCTACTATCTGTAAATGTCACCATACTGGCTGTAATTGTTCTTCTAAACAAACATCCACCCCTAAAAATTTCTATAAGGATTAACAGGCAAAAATAAAAAAAAAGTCTCAGAGAAACAAGCAATAGAGAGCGGAAAGAAAATGTGTGAATGTGTATAAGACAGTGATTCCCACCGGCACCATTGAGAGCTAATGGAGAACAAAGACAGCAGACATTTGTCACAGAACAACATGCAGTGCTAACAACCCTGATGACTGCTCCTGTCTCTGCCACGAGCCTTTGTTCAAGCCCATTAGTGGAAACGTATTGTGAAATGGCACCAAGTAGCCACTCAAACCTTAGTGTTCCTTACATACAGGTTTGTATTGTTGTAAACCTCTACACTTGAGAGAACTTTATGAAATGCAAGCACCTGTACTCTATAACTGAATGTTATCTGTGCTACTTTCTGCCAGAGACCTACTGTGAGGTCAAGGAGGAAATTCTGTGACTTGCTGTTTATTCAGACATTTCCTTCCATTGTATAATGTTCATTTTTCCAGGACCCAATCCATGATTTAATCCAACATTAACCACATTCTCATTTAGTATCTGTAATGTCACTTAAATGAACTTAAATTAATCAAAATATTAGAACAAAGAAATGTTAAAAGGTAAATTTTAGCTAATAAAAATTGATTGGCCCATAAAAGTATTCAGACCTTCTGAAGGTACTCTTTTTCCACCAGCACAAGCCATGTGCTAATTAGAAGCCATTGCTATTGGTGGTTCAAAGCTGGTTCACCAGCTAGAGAGCCACCATAGAGCCAAGTATGATGTCACTGCATACTGTACATCTCATTTTTCCCAGCAACACAAATGTGCCATCAAAAGTGCATTGTTATTAATGTTAAAACCTATATTGGCATTCAAACACAGTGAATACAGCATGCTGTGGTTTGTATAGATGGAGATTACGAGCAATAACTCATTCATGCAGCCCATTGTAATTTGTATAAACATAGAAAACTTGGAAAAATAACATGCTCCCTCAGCGCGCCATAATTTGAATAGACAAAGATTACAAGCTATAATGTTCATACCTGAATTAGAAAATCTGAACTATAATGTTGTATATGTTTAGCATTATGTGAACAAGTACAAGGGGTTTTTACTTCCTGACTAAATATGGGACGATAACCGGTTTCAAGATTTATCACGGTTTCGGAAGGTCAAAGTTTTGAAACCTCTAAAATTTTCTGTTATACCATTCCTACGGCATTTGCAATTTTTTTTACATGTTTTTATGAATATTTTATTTTGTTTTTTAGGGTAACAATATCTGTGTTTTTGAAACTAATGAAGATGGCAGAAGTCAATGATTTATTTTTATTAAAGAACCCCTATTATGGGTTTTTGAAAATGACCTTCCATGTAGTGTGTAACACAGCTCTTAGAGAGGTGAAAAATCGAGCTAAAACTTAAATCTGAAAGTGGACAGTTTTTAAAACTATTGATTCATCTATAAAAGAGTCGACTCATAGTGGTTTAAATTAATCGTCTTGATAACGAGTCTTCAGCCGTTTTGGCGTGACGTCGTTACGAAACATAATGGTTGCGCACATAGACCCGGCAAAATTCAAACCTGCGGCCCTGGCCACTAACACAGCAGAAAGATGCTCATGAAGACGCTGTGTTTACCTGGATATTATTGGAAGTGTGAGGGGAAAGGAGTCATTCAGAAATCTGCACGCTTACAATGGGCGATCTATCACTACACAGCTCATGCATTAGTTTCTGCCTCCATCTTGTAATGGACAGACAAGACACCAGGGGTGCAGGCAAAATAAGGACAAATTATTAGGTACACCGGCAGGCTGCTGAACGCTGGGCTTTGGGCTGGTGAGCAGCACTGAAAAGGCTTGCGAATGCAGAGCGGGAGCCCGCAGAGATAGCTTGTCAGAGGACAGAGGATGCTACAACCTCCCGGCTGGGGATGTGATCGTTTAGAAAAGCAGAGTACAGGTAAGCTCTTAGAACATACAGCAGTTCACGGACGAGGTGCCACAGCAATGATTGCAAATATAAATGATCTACATGTTTTGTTACTAATAACCGTACTGTATCAGGTTAACTCTTTATATTCTCATATTGCGTCTAATGTAACGTTGTAAAAGCAACGCGTGCTGCTTTGTTTACAGATTTAAATGCTTTTGTGAGCTCGTTCCACTGCCATTTGTCATTGCTATGGCCACCGTTAGCTGATCCTGCACACGTTCAGCAGTCAAGGTTGAGAATAGTCCAGCTTTTGCTGCTATGTGGATTAAAACTGAATGTGTGTCATACTTAACAAGAGCAATATGCTAGTGTTTAACTGCACTGCTTTCGGCGCTGAGGTGTCTGAATAACACTGTTGAGAACCGGGTACTGTTTACTGTGGTGTTAGTAAGTTTATTTTAAAGCGTGTTTCGGGAGTCCGCTGCGATCGGATCCTATACCAATGTTGGCGACCCGCGGGCTTGATAAACCGGGCTGGGCATTTTACTGTCTCGCGCTGAACGCATCGGTCATCGGTCCAATCAGTGCAGATTAGCTTCACGCTAAGCAGGGGTTTGGGAACAAATTAATCGCTGAACGATTCATATGGGAGTCGCTGGGATAATTAGGTAAAAATAAATGCATGTTATAAGACTATGAACGTGTTTTTTGACCTTGCATACATATCAGTATGTTGTTGGAGGCCCATAAAACCGAAATATGACCCTTTTTAATGTGTAATAGGGGCTCTTTAATTTAGCCTTACATGTTTACCATTTCAAAATATGTTACAAATGTTTCTTAAAATAAAATATATTGTGTTAACTGGGTAAAAAAGTAGTTTTTTTCCCCAGACATTTAAAAAGAACATACATACCGTAAGAATCTTATACCAGCCCATGCCTATTCATGACCCAACTATGGAGCTGTTACAGTACACCTGGTCACTTTACTTTTTTTTTTGTCATTGGATAGCTATCAGGTGCAAATGCCATGGATAGGTGTAAATGTATCTGGTTTTCAAATCCATAAATTAAAATTTACCCATCCGAAAATGTAAAATATATATATATTTTTTTTTGTGTGAGAGCATGTTATTGCCTAGAAGTCAAACATAGCAGCGTCAATGCAACACTCAAAACAACACCACATATCGTTTTGTTTCTTTTTTTTCCATTTCATTCTACTTTGACAAGTCATTAATCATTATAAGACAAAATTAGAATGCTAAATTAATTTGATAGCATTAACAACAGAGATGCATCACACACCTGCAGCATATCTCTGATAATGGAGTGGGCAGGGGAAAGACAAATATGCAATTTCATTCATGTAGAAAGGCAGAAAGGTTTTGTTTTTGGAGAGAGTAGGTTATACACAAATTCATATAAACTCTTTTCCAGTTTTGAACAGATGTTTCATTTAGCCTATTGAAAGTAATTGTGATGAAATTTGAAACACAAGTGAAGCGCAAAGCCTCCTATATCCTACACATAAAAATCATTTGTATTCCGAATAAGATATATAGCTAATGTTTTTGTAAAAAAATATATATATGTATTATTTAAATTGTATCTGATGCTTTAGTCGACATAACCTAATTAAATTTCAAGAAGCGTGAGATTTGAAGATTGGAATCATATCCGCATAGGTCTCAAACTCAATTCCTGGAGAGCCGCAGCTCTGCATAGTTTTGCTACAACCCTAATCAAACACAGCTGATGCAACTAATCAAGGTGTTCAAGACTACGATGTCTCATTTCCACTGAGTGGTACAGTACGGTACGGGTCGATACGGGTCATCTTTATCAGGCTTGCGTTTCCACTGCCAAATGGGTACCAATGGTACAATGTGGTGTACAACAAAGTTTCAGTCGACGTCATTCTCGCTCAAGGAAATGTCAAAGTAAAGCTTTGTCTCACAAAACAGATCCTTTATACACATAAATACCTGTGTATAATTGTTCATTACTAACGTTTCAATGAACAGGATTTATTATAACTGCAAATCAGTAATAGTGCGAAACAGCCTACTGTAATGTCTGCAATTATATAAAATAAATAAATAAATGCAACATATATGAACACATACAGACCCTTACAGTCTCCGATATGTTACCAATTACAGAAAAACTACACACAGCATGCATTTAGTTTTCGTTTGGGTTCAAAAACAACGCAAAAAATAGCTCCGCCAGTGCAAACCGCTCATCTGTATCTTTAATATTCACCAGCACATGTAACCTCTTGTTAGAAAGTAATTCCGTCATTCCCGAGTTCATAATAGTCCAAAAGGCGATGATAATAATTAAACATGGCATTTTGTTAATCTTTAAGTGTGCTTCACTTTTGCCTGTCTGTTTCTGAAAGGATCGGATGTCAGAAGCACTTCAATAATCACGCGCACGTTATTATCATCAGCTCAAGAAGTTTGTTATTTCAAATATGGACGTGATCGCTAGCTCTGGAGAAAGTGAAACCACTCGCACTTTTAGACAGGCTTGTAAAACAACAACAGGACACAGCATATTTTGTTCTTCTTGGCTTTGTGGCTGTTCATCACGATGATGACAAGGTTTGTTTGATCTCGGGTTAACCATGGCTTGTTATTATATGTTTATAACGGTGTAATGTCTCGACTGCGTTTTAAAAAAATGTTGGTTTCTTTTTTCATTCTCCTGCTTGTCCACGAACGAGTTACTAATCTCTGTAAACCAATAGTGTTCAGCTGCGCATCTAGCTCTGCCTTTTTGTACCCTTTTGTCATGCTAGGTACCCTTTGCTAGGGGTCTAGTGTAAATGGAAATGTTTCCACAAATCAAATCTGAAACAAAAAAAGTCCATAAAAGTGACAAGGTGTACACAGCCTAAATGTTTTAGTGCTGCTTCAGAAGCACTTTTCCTGGTTTAGAGCTGGTGCTTTGGTTGTTGGAACTGATTTGGAACTTAACAAGGACAAGAAACTGATTTGGAGCTAGGCTCTGGCTCCAAATCAGCACTCAAATTGCCTTGGTGGAACATGGGTAACAGTACTTTAAAAAAGTACCACATATTTTTTTTTGATTTTACACTTTTTTTCTTAATTAAAAGGGATTTTTACCCTTTTTTTCAAGATTTAATATAAGTCTTTTGTGTCTCCAGAATGTGTCAGTAAAGTTGTAGCACAAAATACCCATCAGATTATTTATTATACTTTTTTAAATCCGGGAAATTTGAGCTGTTAAGACTTTGTAGCTGTTTTTGCTGCCTGTGCCTTTAATGCAGCTAAGCTAGTTCTCCCCGCCTACCCTTCCCATGTGCATGTCAGACCCATAGCTTTATGTAGATAAACAGCACAGTGACAGACAAAAATGAAGCAGATCTCCCTTACTACAGTAAGAACTTTCCCAACTGTTATTTGATTTATTTGTTTTGGAGTTATTTCAAGCCTTTCTGCAACGTTGAGTCACACACAATGTTATTATAAAGTTAGCGTGTGCACACAAACACACACACACACACACACACACACACACACGTTTAGCTTTTCACCATTTTTGAACAATTAATGTGACAAGACACACGTTAATATCCACTGCTGTATGGACATCCATTCTGTTAATGTACAAAATAAACCTGATTTAGTTGCACGAACCGGGATTGAAGCACCTTCTTTTATAACTGTACTGATACTATGCGGCTGTGGTGTTGAATTACGAAGCGATTTTACTGTATTTATCATAAACATGCACTGTTATAAAAAGGTTTTAAACTTGTAAAACTCATTCTTGATCACATTTGATGATGATGATTGATGATCACAGCGAGCTGAACAGATCTTTTAATCATGGTTGCTTTGCTTACGTCCTGTCTTGTTGATATAATTATATGCATTACTACGTATACATGTTAATATGCATCTGTCAATAAATTCGGTGGGCAGGGAAACCGCACTCTTAGGTCACATTGCAGTGGGCCTCTAAATGGGAGGGATTTGGATCCTATTTTAACGTCAGCAAATTTAAAGACTTATTGTGTTTCTATCACTCCAATATGACTGTTGACATACTATACCTACACACAGTTCTGTCCAAACAGCTTACAAAAGTTGATTTTCATCAAAGGTGCCCTTTAAGCAAAATAAATGGTACTATTAATAGCTACTGGCAAAATATCTGTAAGGGTAAATTAAACTACAAAACACAATAGCCTGTGCAATCAACATGTCACAGCTAAAAAGCAAAGTCATTTAAAAAGTGGTAAGAAACAACACTTGAGCACAATAAGACAAGTAAATTGTGTCAAATCAGAATTAATATTAACTTTACTGAATCAAGTGAACAAAAGTCAGAATACTGTAGATGGAAGTGACTTGCAAAAGAAAGTTAAAGACAGAGAAAAAGTGACAGCAGGGAACAAAGACAAAGATCAGACAATCAGATAAGACAAGCGACTGGCTGAATGATATTGAAGAGAGGGGGGGGGGGGGGGGGGCAAAACATCTCCCCATGGCTATTCTTTCAAAGATGAGAGGGTTTCTAAGTAGTGGCACAATTAGATTGTGGTTGATGGAGACACTACATGAAACAGAATAGCACTCTAGGCCCGCCAAAAAAAATTGCACTCAAAAGATAGGAAGCCCACACATATGCCTGACTGCAATTAGCTCAACTGGTAGAATGTAGTGGGTGGATAACCATGAAAGAAAGTACCCAAATCCTTTCACAAGCAGCAACATGGCTAGGTAAAAAAACAAGTTATTTTATATGTACAGTAATACTTTTCATAGCTCACATAAAGTCATATCAAATTATTCTGTCAGTGGTCTTACACACGGACATGGACATGAGAAGAAAAAACGTTGACAAACTGACTCTGAAGATCACTTGAGAAATCCTATGGAAATTCTAAGGCTGTCAAAACATGTCAGAAAATCAAAGCAATTTTAGTCACAAAAGCCAAAGTTTCCTCAATTTAAGGCAATAGCTAGTCTTCCAGTGTTTCCAAATTTGTCTCTAGATTTAGCACCTTTATTTCACATCAGGGACTAGCAACTTTTGGGCCAAAGTCCTGCAAGTATGATGTATTGCTTATATGGGACAGTCACATGATCTCTCCCTGCATGTGCTCTGGTCAGAGAGCATGGACAGCAATGTGTTCTGTTGACATGCTCACATAGAGATGAATGAGCTGTGAATGTGCATGGTGTGTATGGTCATAAATCAATCATTTTCTACATGTTCTAATCAATCATATTCCACTTAGTTTTTAATTAAAACTATGCTGCATTAGTACATTACTCACAATAACAGAGCTTTAATGACATACCAGTTCTGAATTTGTCAGTTTTTTTACTACACTGTAGTTTTACTAAAGTCCAGCATCTTCACATTGGCACACTATCTTGACTAGTGCTGTTGAATGACGTTTGTCCTAAGAGCACTGTACCAATGTGGCAGCGCTATTGACGCATGCTCACGGTCTCTATGTGATATCTAGTGTATATATCTATGGATTCATACCAGTAGAAATGTTGAACGAATCGCGCTACATTTTTTTAAACAGAGGGGGCGCTGTATTTACAGGCGCAAACTCACTTTGCCTGCACATCAGAGGCAAGCAAGAAGTGGGGCGGCAGAGTAAAATGACAGCGGTGAGATGCGCCAGACAAAACACAAACTGTGCAAATACTGCGAAAAGACATTTATTTACACTAACAGAACAATGAATATGATGCAGATAAACCATCAGCACAGGGAAAAACTACTGTCACAGACATCTATATGAAAAAAAAGACTTTTAATGAGCCTAGAAGAGCCTAGTTGCAGCTTTGCTTGTTCCAACGAGTGCTACAGAGATCACTCGGACCATCAGTGTTTTCATAGCAAAAGCGTGAAGATGTTTTTCAGACTGAAAGAGAAAGTTGTTCTGTTACAGAAGCAGGTATTAGATTATTTTTACCCTGTCCGTTTCAAAGTAATTTATGCATATTTTAGGAATTTGCTTATTATTATTGATTATTTAAAAATGTTCAAGATTATCTGTTTTTAAGTGTATCACACTGATTCTTATACTATTAATTGATTAACTGATACTTAAACTATTAATTATTATTTATACAAGTAATATTAAATATTCATCTTCATAATCATGTTCAACTCCGGTCTCTATCCTACTATGTAATTAGTAATTTTATAATCAGTATTTTATGCTAGTGGACAGACCCCTGGATCAGAGGGCCTATTGACCACCTCTGTACTAGGGGTGTCAAAATTAATTGTTTCTTCGGTACACCGCGATGCAGACGCGGACAATTCGGTATCGGTTCAGTAATAATCATAACCAGTTATTATGTACTGACATCATTTATCTAATATGCGATATGTTGCGGTAGCTTACTATAGTGAGGGAGGTGAGCGCGAGTATTTAAAACACTCCAACTACTAAAAAAAGCAGAAATTTTGCACAATTTCACTGCATGTGTGTTTGCTGTGTTTGTCTTTCACTGACACTAATAGAAGCCCCTATGTCACTGCGATTGAGAAAATGAAAGTAAACTCCATTTCTCTCTCACTCTCACTGTGGCCCATTTGACTTGCTGGGCGTGACTTTTCCTTTTCTCTCTGCTGTTATAGCGATACTTCTGGATACAGACATGGGCACGTGTCTGTAGTCTTCAATTGCAGCCCTTTCTGTTGAGCGCGTGACCAAGACAAGGCTCAGAGAGCGAGCGGGATATTTATATTTGTTTATTTGCTATAAATGCTCATGTTTTTTAAAGGTACAGTTTAAATATCTTACTGTTTGTATTAAATGACAAAATTGTATTACAAATAGTATATAAATAAAAATATATTTATACATTTTAATACAAGAATTGCTGTGCTGTGAAGAAAATATTAAACTGTGTATGGAAAGCATCATCAATGCACAGTGATGCACTGAGATATCGAATTGAACCAAATCGATGGCATGATAATCATAACCGAACCGTGAGACCAGTGTAGGGTCACACCTCTACTCTGTACACACTGTTCTCTGGTTTAGGAAAGACTTACCTCTAATACACCAGCAGTCTCAGTCCCCAGTGAAAGAGTCTTTTGCAACAGAGGACATTGTAAACGTGCAAAGACCTTAGCTTTTGCCAGAAAATGTAGATGTGCTGATATTTCTTTCTAAAAAGATGTCAAATCCCAGCAGTCACAGTTTAAGTTAAGTCTACATAAGTTTGTATTATTCTTTTTTTTTAGATAACAATTTGGTTATGGTAGAAAATATATTATTTTATACAAAAAAATTACAGTATTTAAGAATAAAATGAAAGGGCTATTCACCTTAAATTTGTTTCAAATAATTTTGTTTAAAAAATCATGACTAAATCATGAATTGTGAGATTAGTATCATAAGTCTTGTTGAATCGTGAGTCAGGTTAATCATAACATCCAAACTATTAGTTACTAGTTAATTAGTTAAGGGTATTAATAACTAATAAAGTTATGGTAACTTTGTTATGGAAAGTACTATGGTACCCTTAACTTTGTGCACCTTTCACAAAGCTGATTTAAAACAATAATAATTGTAAAAAAAATTCTATACAAATAAGCTTAAATTGGACTTAATCACTTATCAATTATTCAACACGTAATACAACCAGATACAAATAGGATGTGATGATGTCATTAGTAGGGATGCACCGATTCGATACTTGGATCGGATATCGGTTTGATACTGCATATTTTTGCTGGATCGGGTATCGGCCAGCTGGTACAGATCCAAATCCGATCTTGCGCGTGCGCTATATCCTGTGTAATTTACAAGCCAACAAAAGCCACGAAGGTAGCCTATTATAAGGCACTAAAAGTTGTAATGATAGGCCTACTATATCCCAAATGTTCTGAAGCCATGCTATAGTTTATTGTGAAGCACAGATGAATATTCACATAGTTAAATTCATGTTTAGTTCAGCACTTTCTGCCGCTGCACCTGTCAATCATTCTCCATTCATTTACTAATCAAACTGTGTGTCGCGTTCATGACAACATGAAAAACTCTCCAAGACTATTTGTTCCTGTTAGTTTTAATAATCAGTGGAGAAATGCATTAAGTTTCGCATTAAATGGGTTCATTTTGACCCGCAACATGACATGTGTCTGTTAGACCAGCAGATCGCATTCAAAAGAGAGTTATTACCTGCTCTTTACACACAAAGTAGGCCTACCTGAAAGTTTAAATTAGAAAAGGCTTAATAATACATTGTACAGATCCTCAACGCACTGATTTCTTTCCTTTGTGCTGCTGTTTTGAAAGTGTCTGCAGATACCGGAAGGCTGCGCGCAAGCATCAAGCGCATGCATCAATGACTGTTTGTCAGTTTGTGCACTGAAGCATAAGCGGACCTTTTTTTTTACTTTACCTCAAATATTCTTATTTATTTTGTGGATAACTGACAAACAAAAAATACATTAAATAACCAACAAATTTTACGAAACGAAATTAGTGTCAAAAAAATTTATTTTTCAGACAAAAAAAATATTTTTCAGACATGCTTTCAGTTTATCCATCTCACTCACGGCGAGTTTAGGCGAGGGAATGTTTATTAAGTAAAACTCAGACAGTTTAGTTTATTCTGCTTCAAACCTGCAGGAAAATATCAGGTTTTGCTAAAAGGCAGGTTATTTTACCAACGATTAGGGTCAATAGTGCCAATAGTAGCCTAGTACAGATTTCAAAGAAACATTCTAATATTAAAGGAAACATAAGCTGAACCCCAACAGATCAGATCAATGTCATAATGAATGCTCAAATAAAGTAGCCATAGTTTATTAGCAATCATCATGTTTTTAGTTGTCGTCTGTCATATAATGTAGGCCATAGGCTAGGTCTGTTATTTTTACTAAAGAAGATATATTATTCGAGCACCAGAACTACAGAAACTGTATTGGGTTTAAAAAATTTTATTAAATAAAAAATGTAACGGCACAGTATCGGGATCGTCAATACTCAGAATTTTGGTATCGGGATCAAATCCAAAAAAATGGTATTGGTGCATCCCTAGTCATTAGCAATATTTAGCAACTTTGAGCAGAGTTTAGTTACTTTCCAATGAAAACAGTTGGCAACACTGTAGTCTTCTACTATTTGTCCCTTTTTATTTTGCTCCACGGTCTTCTAAAGCAAAAGCACTGATTTATTATGTCATGTTTGGATTTCATTGGTCCTTTCCCATGGGAACTCACTGTGAAGGCACTGTGGGTAACAGCAGGGGAGAGGTACCACAGAGAGCTTGCGGTCCTACAGGTCTGTCACGACTACCATTGGCCTGAAGCTTCTCTCTGCTCAACACAGATAAAGCAATGCATGCTGTGTGTGTGTGTGAACGTTTACACGCCCACACCATGTTTTCAGCTGTACACTGCTTTGAGAATGTGTCATACCTTGTTGAAGAACACGTATAAGATGTTTTGAAGGTTCTGCACTTCTCTGTTGGACTGATGTGATAGAATCATGTTGAATAATACTAGAAGTCTAACACAACCCATTTTTAAGAAACATTGACACTGGAAAAAAATAACATTGATTCCTTCTTTGCTTTCCCGATACATTTACACTAAAGCACTGGTCAGATCACATGATTTTGGCACGATTTTCTTGATGTAGGGTGTAGTAGGAATTTGTAAACGACAAATAGGCGTCATTACACAAGATTAAATCGTTTCTTCTTGTGTAATGTTGTATAATTCACAACAACCTATACAATGCCTGCGACGCCATCGCAGAAAGTCTAGCATGTTTCATTTTTTTCTCGTTCTTCACAACGAGTTTCGTCACATGGATGACACGGAGCAATAGGAGCACATAATTTCTCGGTTATCTCAGCGGGTGCTGCTGTTAATGCGCTGGTCAGGTAATCTAAAAAATAGGCTGCATATCTACTTAAGGGTAGGTCATGGGTGGATAAGATTAATCATTGGTTATGCAAACTTTAACTACCTTTTCTGAAATATTAAGGTGTTTTAAGCTATTTTATCTGACAAATATGCAGACATCTCCATTCTCTCAACGAGTTTCTGAGTTCTCTCATCCGTCCAACAGAGTTTGTTCTTCTGAGGTAATCTGGGAACATGTTTAATGCAGCGAATACATTGTAAAAGCATTTCCTGCTTATTCAAATTTGTCATTAATAGTGAAAACAGTTTAATATAGGCTTCTCTGAAACAAACCAACACAACCTCACGACAATTCGTGTTTTGGTACAAATAGCGGACTTGTTTTGAAGCACTTCAGATGTTATTCTTGTTTATAGATAACTTACCAACAAAAGATACATTAAAATTAAGAAAAAACTCAACTACACGGGTGGATTTTTTTTGCTCTGTAGAAAATAAAGATTTAATGAATGCTTCACTGTGATTGTTGTATCACAAACCTCAGTCATATATTTTCAATTTTTTTTTTAAATATGTTATTATTTTAAAGATTATGTCTTGAGCATCTGATTTTTCCTTGCTGCTGCTGTGCTTTCTCACAAGCGGCAAGTTCAGGCGAGGAAGTGTTTAATAAGCAACCCTGGCAGGAAAATATACATTTAAATTTAAAAGAAAATGTCCTAATATTAAAAAGGAATCATAAGTTTGATCCTATCCATGTCGTAACGAATGCCCTTAAATAATCTAGTTATTAGTTGTCTGCAAGCAGCACTGTTTATTGAGATTAAAATAAGATTTAAAAAAAATTGAAATTGCGGTAAGAAATATTGTTATAGCAACACTTGTGACTGCTTTGGGAAATAACGCTAGTCATAAACGTCACAGGATAACTGGTCGTGAAAAAACGTGTAGTCTGGCACATTTGTTACCCACAACAAGTCAAGATTTTATCAAGAGATCTCACATAGTGACTTTTGTCACCAACAATAAAAATCATGTGAGCTAACCGGGGCTTAAAAATGCAAATTAGAAATGAAAATGGACTGAAAATGAAAACAAAAATACTGAATGCACTTGGCTGAAACCTTTTTTTGTAATAATATTAATTTTATTAAATAATTAATATTAAATACTTTATTTTATTTTATTAACTTAAATTATAGGCTACTGTTTAAAAAAAACAACCCAATAAAATAGTCACATTTATGACCATCTTCTGATGCATATGTATATTTTTGGCAATAGCCAAAAATACTGTATATTGTATGGATCAAAATGATGTTTTTCTTTTATGCCAAAAATCATTTGAATATTAAGAAAAGATCCTGTTCCATGAAATTCTAGGGCTTTATGTTTAGGACAAGCAGTTCTTATCCAGCAGGACTCATGTAATTATTGTAGCAGAGCACACTAATACTTTATGGAGTGGACAGTATTCAAATCTCCATTTATTGGTTTCCAGCATCTCAGCACCAGAGAATGTCCCTTGTTTAAAGTGATATATTGACATGCTGTCTCTCAAGGGCATGTAGGTGGATGGCTGCGGCACATTTATCTGCATACAGATGTCATTTATGGGCGATTGCTCACATTCACCTCCTCTCATTCAGCAGCATCCACTTCCGCAATCGCTTCACTCCTCCTCGCTTCTTTTTTCAACCCCCAATCTGGTACCATTCTGCTCTGAGTCATACAAAACGTGAGGCAGAAGGGAACAGAGAGCTTCCGGCAACCTCAGGCAAAAAGCTGGCAAGTGTGAAAACTGTTACCCAGATAAGGCGCTTGCAATTATGCTTTTAACCCGAGTCCCTTGACAAGCTCTTCTTCCTCCTTGTGCTCTCGACCTTCTGTCACTCTTTAAAGTGGCTGAACCAACCCCTCGATCTCCTCATATGCACTCTCCTCTCTCATATCTCAAGCCCTCTCTGAAGCCTTGAATTTCAGGCTCTCAACTTAATCTGAGCTCAAGAAACCCAAGGCCTTCCACTTCACACAACTACAATGGCCAAAGAAATCTGTGTTAGGTGTTGAGGTACAAGAAAAAAGGGGTTTCAATTATTTGGATTCGTATCTAGACTGGCAAATAGCAAAAAAAAATTAGATCAATAATACAGACAGGGGAAAAAAAGTTTAAATGGAGTACATTTATATAATAACTATAAACCGGTGAATAAATGTACTTTTAACCAATACACACATTATTTTAGGTAAAATTAGTCATTTTAGGCTGTTACTCATTTGTTTTGTGGTACAGAATGAAATTTTAAGTTATCTCTCAAAATTGCAACATTTAAGTGTGTAAAAAAAAGTTCTTGCCCACAAGTGAATCAGCATCTACCTACTGTATGGGAACAACTATTCATGAAACAACAGTTTGGCAAATGTTCTGTAACACAAACACACACACACAGACACACACACACACACACACACACACACACACACACAACTAAATTAGATCAGAGGTGGCTGATGGATAAAGCATGAAAGTCAGAATGATCGCTTATATAAAGTGTCGTTCCCAATTTCATACAAAAGGATCTACCAGACTAGGCACAGCTTATTCAATCAGTAGTGGAAACAAACACACAGGCCTGTGAAGCTGGTTAATAATGATTCATCCAATTATGTTTAAATCCAATATTTTTATATTGTATAAGATACACACAGTATTACTAATTTTCAGATCAGCTTTCATACATAGTCCTGTTCTAGACATATAAACAACAAGAGCTACAAAGCAGCACATGTACAGCCACCAGCAAGAAAGCTTCAGTTTTGAGACAACAGGTGTTCTGGGAGCAGTTTGTCCAATTAAACAAGCATTCGTGTCTGTACTGCAGCTGTTTTCTCTAGAATTATTCTGTATATACACTATGAAACAACTAAGACCATCTTATAACATTAAAAACTGTGAATTCCTTCAAATAACAAGATGATGTTTGGTCATATGTCTGGATCAATTCTTTCAAGCTCAAATAAAACACTCCCTAACACTGACTCCAAGTGCAAAGCCAGTCAGATGCTGCTGCTATTGGCTGTGACTAAATGAGGAGCAACACCCTAGCACTTGGCAAAGCTGTTAAAAACCCTGTGGGCATCATTAAAAAGAGAATCTGACTGAATGAAGCCATTCAAGAAATAGACCATGTTTAAAAGGGGATGGAAAATGATGTACTGATAGCAATGTGTACCGGACAAACAAATCATTAATGAAGACCATGCAGCCCAATGAAGATAAGACAGTAAAGCTGATAGATTGTCTTGGCTCCGCATGACATCATGGCACTTTCGCCACACTGCAGAACTCCAGCTAGACTTCTGGTACAGCCTAAACCTTTTTTCAGGTGAATGCAGAAATTACATGGGGAGGCTGGTAATGGAATTACCCTATTCATGAGATTTTAGCGAGCACAGCAGATGTATTTCAGAATTGTCACCACTTCACAAGTCTCATTATGCACCTGCTGTTCTCTACGGTTTCTTACGAAGCTGATTCTTCTGCATGGTCATAACCTAGTTGCAGCCTCCTCACAAACAGTGAGTAGCTTACAGACTGACAGTGTCTGAATACTTCTTTTATACAGTGCACTCGCCCTAAACAGGGCTTACAGTGCAGAGTGCAATGCAAGGTAAGCACTCACCGAACCTTGACGTGCCTTCCTATCGTTGCACTGCAAGGAGATGGCCTTACATAACATAGTGTGGAGATATGCATCTCGTGGAGAGCAAAACTGACAAGGGAAGGGAAATATGACAAAGAAGATGGGACTCTGCCTCTAGCGAGGCATCCGCCTGCCAATCTCCCTCGCCAGAGTCTCAAGGACTCATCTCCCATGGAGAAACAGAGGCAAGCCTGCTTACATAAACTAAATCATACAGCTATTCAGAAGAGAAAAAGACCAAGAAACTATGCACAAAACTGTGCCAAGGGATTAGACATATGTGGAGGGATGAGTGAGACATCCATCAGTGTAATTTCCAGACTGCTGTTCACCATCAAGAAATGGATAAGCGATCATAATAGTGAGCACATGAGCCCAAACATATGGGGGCACCTCTTCGGAAAATTGAGAAACAATGAAGAGAAAACAAACGAGGGCGAAAATAGACAGAAGAGAAAGAGAGAGAGAGAGAGAGAGAGAGAGAGAGAGAGAGAGAGGAATGCAGAGAAAAAGGTATTAAATAAATGCAGGGAGACAGTGAAAGAGAGAGCCTCAGCCCACTTGACAGTCAGAGTGTAAAGAAAAGGAAAGCAAACAATTTGCGAGGACAGAAGCTAGCTCTCATCTGGAGGGAATCTGGCTCATAAACAGAGATTAGTCTCCCAGTGGGCAGATATTCACTTAAATTTAGTTATTCAGCAGACACTCCCACTCATATTAGCAATATACAAGCATACTGTATGAGTAGCCATTCCAACAGATTTGCTCAAATGTTCACATAACCATTGAAGAATAGGCAAAATATTGATAATGTATTTTGGAAACAGAAGTTCACATATATTCCACAAGAAAATAACTGAATTTATAACAACAACTGTTCTTAATGTAAAGGTTAATCTATTGCTACCTGGACAATCCAGTTGTTTCCCCTTCAAGAGTCCCCTGTGTGTTTTCCAGTCATCTATCTCATATCTGACCCCTTTTCCACAGTGACTTTGTAAATTTGACATCCATCTTTTTACAGTGAGGATCATTGAGAGACAACTGTTCTTCAGAAAAACCCTACAGGTTCATTATAAGTTTAGGTCATTCCACTTTCTAACATATAGTCGGTGTTAAGTGTAAAACGTGATCTCTAATATAACAAATAAAGTACGTAAATAAATAATAGATTTCACAAAAAATATTTTGTTTAATATGAGGTATTGACACCATTTTACTATGGTATACTTTTTGAGGATGATGACTAAAACATCCAATCTGTCTTTCTTGATCACTTTAAAGCAGAATATTAAATTGGTTTCGCTTTAACTACCTTTCAAAATTTCTGGAAAATCACACGTTTATTTGCATTTGTATGTATTCAGAAAAAGTGAAAGTGACTCAAAATAAAGTAAACTAAATAAGGGTTCAAGTTGTAGCCTACAGATAACACATTAAAACTGAACTGAATAAGATAACAGGTGATTTGCAATGGGATCTAGGACTGGGCAATTAATGATTTTCATGTGCAATTTGTCAGTAAAGCTGGTTCTGTAAACAGCAGTAAATATTCAGCACTTGCTTTCAGATGTAGCCACATTTACTACACATAGCCATAGTTTACTGACAAGCTAAACAATATTGTGTTAATTATTGCTGATGCTCATTAATCACCTAATAATGAAAGTGAATAAGCAAGGGAAAATACCACATATAATAACATGTCTTTATACTACAAACTAACTACATAAGTATAGTTAAGGGGTTTGAAATAAATCCTTCTGTGATATGATTCCATATCCATGTGTTTATTTAGTCACACTGAATCAATGAAAGCAGTTCAATTTTGTGTTTATTCAACAACTGCTATTGGAATTTCCTGGCATTCTTCTTGGTTGTGTATTAGGAGTTCCTGCAAAAAAAGGTGCCCTCTGGCCATTTGATGGAAATTTGTAACTTATCACATAACCGAGCTTCCATTATAAGATGTCCATGGCAATCACAGCTTTTGCTAAACCATGATTTTAGGGTGCGCTTACACTAGGCTATCCGAACTGTGCCAGGGTGCATTTCCTGGTTCGTTTGACAAGTGTAAGTGCTCTGAATAGGGCCCAATCGCGGTTTAGTTGGCTGGCCCTGGCCCGGTTGGAAGCGGTATGCCAGAGAGCAGTTCGGTTAAGCTTTGGCATGGTACACTAGTAATGTGAGTCCAAAGCGTGCCTGAGCGCAAAACTGAATATGGAAGATCCCATTTAAAGGGGTGATCCACAGTGTATTTTCTCATATATCTTACTTTGATTATATACCTCTACTCTGCTAACATGAAAACAACTGTCATATTCCCTAGATCCTCTGAAAGGCCCGCCCTTAAGAGGCTCTAATTGGTCAGCTAACATAATGTGCTGTGATCCGCGGATTGGCTCCACATCACCACGTCACGCCCCTACAAGCACGAACTTTTGCGCTGTGTAAACAGTGCAGTCAGAGCAGCTGTAAGCAGTGTTATCTGCCTGAATAAGACAGAAAAATAAAGAGCACACAGCTAAACCTCACACCTGCTCTGCTGCTAAAATAAAATCTTGATCAATTTTAACAAATAAAAATACTTACAGGTTGTGGCTCACAATCCAGAGCTTCGTTTGTTGGAAGAGTTTTAACCGAATCCAGCAATGAACTGGGAGAGATTCTGGAAGCTGTCTTTTGTTAAATGCTAGAGCCATATCTTTTTTTATAATTCTCTGAAACATAATTAAAATTAAACTGTAAGCACTTCTGTCTTTGTGTCGTGCCTTTAGAAGCCCAAATACAGAAACAGAATAAGCTCTGTGGAAATAGCAGAGTTTGGACGGCATTTTAGCTTTTCTCTGCTGTAACATCTACCCAGATGTATTTTTTGTAGTCCCCAAACTTTGTTCGCTGTAGGCTTTGCTAAGCTAACTCTGGAAATCCAATGTCTCCCTTTGCATTGAACTTTGAGCATATTACATTCAGAGATGTTGTTTATGTTCACACAGCTACATTACACATCAACTAAAGTTTAAAATATGAAATCATAGAGGACCACTCCTTGACGGGACTGTGTTCATATGGATTTAATACTCATTCTTACTTTTTTAAAGACTTTGAACTGTTAGCGGCACATGAGCTGATTTAAAGTTTAGAAAAGTAAGAGATTTGAATTTTCAAGTTAAATTTTATTTACTAATATTTACTAACTGCACTATATGGTTTGTTTGGTTTGTCAAGAGGCCTGTCAATCGAACTCCCTGCAAAGGAAAGTAATATGATGAAAGTAATTTGAAAAAGGATAACTACTGAATAGCTAACAAAAAAAACTAACAAAATTATACATTTCCACCTCAGCTAGAAATGTACAATGTATTTTTTTATCTGAATGGTGCACGCTGCACAACATTCTTTTTATATTTTCAACATAAATTCTCTTCTCGCTTTGAGTTTATATTGCTTCTAGCTATGCTGTGTTCAATCATAAACTGTCAAAGAATGAATAAGACTCTACAGGTGAATACCACAAAGCCTGTCAGGAACACGGGTGATTTTTTTTTTACCTGAAAAAAAAAAAGAAGAAGAAATCTCAGACCCAGAATCTGGCCAGCATGTCATCAAGGATTCAACCATGAATTTTAAACTACTCAAAGAGAATGTAAAAGCCTTTTCAAAAAGCTGAAGCTGGACTATGTACTATGATTAAACAAATGGATCAAAGTAATTAATGGAATTGGAATGTCAAACCCCATACCTTTGCCTTTTAGACAAGTTTGCAGCTTAAACCAAGCAGTATAGGCAAAAAATCATGAATATTACATACTGGCATAGTGGACTGCAGTTTCTAACTTCATAAATTCATCTACAGCATATACTGCACTCAAGTCGCCCTTAAAGTAACCACATGACTTCTGGTCATTTTGTAAGTGTGAAGTTGAAACAACAGAAGCAAAGAAGCTAGTTATTATTTAGAAAATGTGGTGTCAACACACCACAATTCTGATTATATAGTTCAGTAAATATTCTGGGGAAAGAATTAAACAGTTGCAGAAAACATTTCCCAGACTAGCATATTACTAAAAGATACATAAAACATTCTAACAAGGATGTGAAGAGTTGCACGATAAGATTTCTTGTTCTCTGACTTTCTATAGTGTAAGTAATCCATTAAGACACAGAATCTGATTAGTGACCGATTACCTTTACCTCTCCATGAATCAGAATTTGAATTACCTTTGAAATAAAATTTATTGATGGTGTATATTTGCTTTGAGACTGTAATGGGTGATAATACCTGTTAGGAATGTCTGTTTTATTTACAGGTGAAGCACATCTTGGCACCTTTATTACATCTTTCACATTTCAGATTACAAAACTAGCCAGTGGCAATAACAACACATAAGGTCATGGCATTCACCATCACACTGTCCAATTTTAAGCCAAATTATGACTTGACACTTCTTTAAACTGGGCCGAATTTCAACTTTTGTGCATCATTTGTCATGCTGTGTTCAGTGTTCATGCAGTGTACAGGGGGAAGGAGAGGTGATTAAGCTCTCCTGAACTTCAATTGGATCTTTTGATGATTTTCTAACAATTTGATTGGCCCTCATGAGGGAATCACACAGTTGAATCATAGTTAAAACTGATTGAGATAAACTCAGTTTGTGCCCTTATATAAAACCGGACCTGTTTAAAAACAGAACTACAGCAAAGATACTCCCCCTCTCTTTTTAAACCTCATCATTGTGCACCGAATGTTAAATAAAATAAAAAATGTAATTGTGTTTTTAGCGTGTTTTTTTCCCCATCAACATCACCAGTTTACCAATACTTTGGCTTGCAACTGAACAAATATCCAATTAGCCAATCAGCAAAATATGTAGCAAAAATGTCTTAGTGACATGCTGCAATATCTGAGTTCTCATCCGGCTGTCATCCAGCTATTTGAAGCGTAGCTGCCCTACCAGTGTTAAATCATGGAGCAACCTCAAAAAAAGAAAACTGAGGCCAGTAGCAGCCAATACTTAGGAGTTAGCTGAAGCCTTTGCAAAATTTGTCCAATACAGCGGTGAAAGAAACAAGTATAAATTCCTTTCAGCCGCTGTTGTTAGATCTCGCCAAAAAAAATGTGTGCCTATTTTAGTTATAAGCTGTGTAGCCCACTGTAAGTCATTTAAAATTGAATGATATCTGCTTGTTAAGTCATGACGTATGAAATACTGTTTCCGGGTCCAAGCCGCTACTTATTTGAACTGAGAAAATATTTGTTTATGACCACTTTTTATATCACACATTAAAGGAAATTTTATATAAAATCATGGTGTACACAACAGTCTCTGGACTTACTGCATCACAGACATCAATATTTTAACAATTTATAAAAAATAATCACTTTCTGGCCATCAAATATTAGGTTTTGATATATGGATATATTCATTTATTATATATATATATATATATGGATATATTCATT
>CAIGQZ010032151.1:902134-918060 GCA_903798205.1 Danio tinwini
ATTATTAGCCCCTTTAAGCTACTGTATTTTTTATAGTCTACAGAACAAACCATTATTATACAATAACTTGCCTAATTACCCTATCCTGCCTATTAACCTAATTAACCTAGTTAAGCTTTTAAATGTTGCTTTAAGCTGTGTAGAAGTGTCTTGAAATATATCTAGTCAAATATTATGAACTGTCATCATAGCAAAGATAAAATAAATCAGTAATTAGAGATGAGTTATTAAAACTATTAGTTATTAAAACTTTTTTTCAAGCATGACTTGATAAATGTAACCTTAATAAAAGAATAATAGAATAATATAATTAATCAGATATCTAAATCATTTTAAAAGGATCATTTTAAATCATTCTAAATATATATTTTTTTATTTTAAATTGTACAAGTCGCCTAGAGTTAAATGGTAGAGTTTTATCATTCAATCCATTCAGCTGATCACTGTGTCTAGGGGAGCACTTTTATAGTTTAGCATAGATAATTGAATTGTAATAGACATCTAATTCAAATATAAAATTATATATATATATATATATATATATATGTGTGTGTATATATGCAGTAGAAGTCTGAATTTTTAGTCCCCCTGAATTATTAGCCCTCCTGTTTATTTTTTTTCTCCAATTTCTGTTTAACGGAGAGCTTTTTTCAACACATTTCTAAACATAATAGTTTTAATAACTCCTTTCTTATAACTGATTTCTTTTATCTTTGCCATGATGACAGTAAATAATATTTGACTAGATATTTTTCAAGACACTTCTATACAGCTTGAAGTGACATTTAAAGGCTTAACTAGGTTAATAAGGTTAACTAGGCAGGTTAGGGTAATTAGGCAAGTTATTGTATAACAATGGTTTGTTCTGTAGACTATCAAAAAAAAAATTGCTTAAAGGGGCTAATAATTTTGACCTTAAAATGTTCCTAAAAAATGTAAAACTGCTTTTATTCTAGCTGAAATAAAACAAATAAGACTTTCTCAAAAAGAAAAAAATATTATCAGACATACTGTGAACATTTCCTTGCTTTGTTAAAGATCATTTGAGGAATATTTAAAAAAGAAAAAAAATTCAAAGTGGGGCTAATAAGTTGCTATTTTCTAGTTTGAAAGGGCTAGAAACTACAGTACACTCTCATTCCGGCATAATCAAGAAACTTTGCTGCCGTACTTTGGCTGCAGCAAACACAATGATACGCAGATTCTAAGTGGTGCAAGTGTAGGGCGTGGTGTTGGGACTATTTTCATTGTTTCACTGTGTAATTTCATTGTGTCTGCCATGATAATACTCAGCTGTTTAAACATTTTAACGTATTCATTTAACCTTGTCAAAATGGTAAAATTTGACATTTTACCAAATACTAGCATTCAACAAAACTAGCAAAGATACAAACAGCCCTCTCCCCAAACTATCCCACAAGTTGAGAAACACAAATAAGCACAATTACTGCCCATTAAAAGAAGATTTCCAACCTTATGGGTCCCAGTGAGTTGTAATGATCCCGGAGCACTCTGGCAGTGATTTTCTCTTTTTCAGAATGCTGTCTGGAGCAAAGACTGGCACGAAAGCTGTGGATGGATAGCAAAGCAAATACGCTTTTATTGTTTGTTTAATTCTCGTTCATCTCAGTCTACATATGCATTTTGTTGTGGCTTTGATAGATTGACTGATTTAACTGAATGTGAAAATATACACATATTTTAAACTATGCATATAAAAACGACACCACAAATCCATGTTCTGACAGTGATACTTCACAAGGGAAAAAAGAAAATGTGGTGAGATGAAGTCTGCAGGATAAAACATGATTATTCTTGAATGATAGGAAAGGGAGGCTGGAAGTGAGAAGCAGAAGAAGATTTAAGACACGTAGAGGAAGTGGTGAGGTGAGAAAAATGCAGATGGCATGGTGATTTCGAAATGATGAATTTAAATGAAAGCCAAAGATGAAGAGCAAAAATGAGGGACAGAGATGGGTCAGGGAACGACTTATTGAAAACATGACATTACAATCACTCACTTGGATCCGAGGTACATCCAGTGCAGGAACAGCCATGACAAAATCAGCATAATTATGCAGATGGGAAGACAAAGCACGAACCAGTTCCCAAAATTAACGATGGTGCAGTCTGGGTAGTACCTGAGGAAATGGAATAAAAGTGCACCACAAGCACTGTTTAGACTGACCAAAATAGATAATGTAAAATAAATAATGAGAATATCATAATGATAACATTTGGTTCATAAGTGGTTTTTAAGATAAGCGGTGAACTCACTGATAGATGTATTCAGCAAATATAAGGTTTGTGGATGTTCCTGATAATGTGGTCAGCCCCCCAATGGACGATGAATAGGCAATGCAAAGCGACAAGCCTTTACACATCATGTGATCTTCGCGGGTTCTGTACTTTCCACTATACGGTGGAGTCGGTGCCTAGAAGTTATTGAGAAATACCATTTGTGTCCTCATAATACTCAACAGTTAACCCATAAAGTGACATATCTACCATTTGGTAGAGCTTAAAATTTTAGAAATTATGGGATGTTTTGAAAACATGCATTGAGTGTGTTAACATTAGCAGTTAAGAAATGCAATCTAAATTTTAGGATTAATAATCATACTTAATGGGGTCATTTTAACATTTTTCTTCCTCTGAGGGCAGCTAAAGGGTAAAGCCAAATAATAAGTGCAGGGTTTCTTCAGGTTACAGCAAGTCAAATTTAAGCCATTTTTAAGACCACAAAGAATAAAATTTCAGACTTGTATAGGGCTAAACACTAAGGATTTTTTTTTTAAATGGCCTAGCAGACAAACAATGCACTTGCCCCATCAAAAAACTTATTCTAATTAGTTTTTTCTTAGACACATACTTGTACTGTCAAAACAAGCAGACCCTAGTGGTATACATAATTTTTTTTCAAAAATAAAAAATAAATCGTTGCCCAGCACTAAATATTAGTTATAAATATAGTTTTGCTAAAATTGTTATTGCGCTGCATCATTGGTGATTGGATGTGTGTTGGATCGATTGAGTAGCTTTACATAAACAAAGGAAAATTAAGACCCATTTAAAATGATTTAAGACCTACACGGCAATATGTCACTGAACTTTAGACTTTTTAAGGCCTAAAATTTAGATTTTGAAATATAAGACATTACCCTGAAGTGGTTTTTACATTATAATATACATTACGCCTCTGGAGAGTTCTCATAAACCATAAATACAAGTGAGTGTGTGTATGTGTTTTACTAACCTTGACAGTTTCTTGTTCTTCAGGAGGAGTTGTCTGAACTGGCTCTGTTATGCCTGCTTCTATGCTATAAGGGGGAAAAAGGTATACTTTTAAATACAATTTTTTGTTGCCTTTTTTCTTTTTTTCTTTTCAATATGTTCCATATGTTCACCTTTTTATCTTCTCTGACTGGTCATGCTGGGCCTCAATATCTGAAAATAGATGTTCGATATTTAATTGTTGCGTAACTCTCAGTGGTTACAAAATGGTTATTTTAAATGACAGCTACGCTTACCTTCAAGCTGAAGAGCAGGGTTGGAGATGCCGTTTAATGCCCCCTTGTGGTCTTTGTTGGCCTCTTCACTTGCACTCAAAACCTGTTGGATCACTGCCTCCACAATTGGCATAACCATAGCCACAGTTGAGGTGTTGCTCAACCACATAGAGAGAAAAGCACAGCCAACCATGAACCCCAGCATCAACCTGTGAAACAAATTTCACAGTAAACAAGCAGATTTGCTTTGGTTCCTCCTACAATAAACCAGCAAGCATGTGTGTGTTTGTTTAGAAGACGCCTAATAGATGTCCAAACATAGACATCTTGGCTAAAACAAGGCTACATTTTGGCTGTCAGTAAAAATCTAACAGACGTACAACAAATGTCCAAATATAGACTAGTCATCAAATACACAGGAATGAAGGACTACACAAGTGAAGTCTCTATAAATATGTATGTTTATTTTCTATGTCTTACTATTGTTAGACATCTATTAGATTTTCACAGATATCCCAACTTTACCCTTGTTTTAGCCAAGAAATCTATATATCAATGTCTATTAGATGTCTTTTAAACAAAACAAAAAATGCTTGGTGGGAATTCATCACAACATATCCCTTTTATCAAATGTAATCATTCTTACATGCCAGGGTTGACTCCAAGTCCGGTCACCAATCTGAGGGCAATTCTTCGATGAAGACCCCATTTCTCAATAGATGTCGCTAAACAGATGACCCCCAGAAGCAACAAGTGGAAGTCTTTGAAATATTGAGATGCAACCTAAAGAAAGATGGTGGGTCAATAAAACCATGCGTTCATATCCATATTAGTAGTCCAGAAATAATGCAGTCAGGTTTCCATCGCATTATTTCCAAAAAAGGAAAGTGTACCTGGGAGGACTTCATGATCCCAAAAAGAGGAAAAAGCAAAGCAGGGAGAAGTGCTGTCACAGACAGAGGCAAAACTTCTGTCATCCAGTACACAGCCATTAAAATCAGGATGTATGCACATTCTGCTTCCTATAAGACATGATATTAGATGTTATATCCATTCACCATTAGCCGTTTATGGGCAAAATTAAAAAAATTCAAATATATGAAATGTATTAATGTTAAAAATATCAAAATGTCTTAACATTTTAAAGTGATTTGAGAGTAAAAAGCATAAAATAATGTTAAAAGACAGAAAATATTTAGAAAATATAAGTTTTGTACTTAATTGAGTCACTCAATTACACTTCTTTTAATGTCAACAAAAAATAATCTTTAGCATTATTCACAAATATTATAGTAATTGATATTGTTCTCAGTCTCTGCGCATTATTCGTTTTTTTTTATGTCTAACCTTGGTTTTGATGACCAGTGGCAGCGGTAGAATTGCCAGCGGTGTGCTGATGATGATTAGAGGTTTCAGGGCACTCCAAGAACATCTAAGCCGCCTCATCTTGTGGCCAAAACGGAGTCAACTCAGGGACTTTGTCTTATGATTGCCTTTAAATAATGTGCCGCTGATTAATCTTTGCCCTGGTGCCATCCGCATCCCCTGTTACTGGTCCGTTCCGGGCATGTCATAAACCCTTATGGCCATGGAGATTAAGCTTTAAGATTAGACTCCCGCCAGTCAAAGCACTTGTGCTGTAAGTCCAGATCCAACAATATTTATATTTTGAGACCAAAGTTGCATATGAGATTTGCATATGAGGTTATAAAAGCAAAAGCGTTACAAACATAAACCCACTGACATGAGACAATGACCTGGAATTCACACCTTTTTCTCCTAACAGTAAACATTATCAATGTTTTCCTTACTGGGTGCTAATCTGGCGCTGCACAGGGGTCTGTTAAACAACAACCTGGGAGGCTTACTAAACACAAACTCTCAGAAATCACACAGCAGGCGATAATCCATAGTTCTTTCCAAAGAATTGGATTTGTTGGAAGAATGTTAATATAAAAGAAAAAAACTTTGAAATCAAAAGAAATGCACAAAGTTGTTTTGAAGCATACACTGCCCAGCATCTCAAAACGACATAAAAAAAACAGATCAGAGATTAGTTTGATGTCAAAAAGACATCAAATTGACATTTAATATTGACGTCTAAAACAGGTCAAAAATCGATTACAGGCCTGTCCTGTAATTGATTTTTGATGTTTTTTAATGCCAATGCTAGATGTCAATTTGATGTCGTTTTTAACATCAAGGAAGTTTACATGCATTGTAGGGCTACAAAATCCACTGTAAATATGTAATTAAAGCTTTTAGATGAATAAAAAATGTATTATAATACTTTTTGTTTTGTTATTCTGGGTCAAAAAAGCATGAATGTGTGGATGTCAAATGGACATCAAGCTATTGACATCAAATTGATTTGCCTTTTTGATTTGTTTTTTGATGTCAGTTTGAAATTTGTTTATTGTGTTTTGTAATTGTGACACATAAATCACTTCTAATCGCAACTTAACATATTACAATTGTTAATTAATTACAAACTATTCTAACATTATAGATTCATTCATTTATTTTATTTTCAGCTTAGTCCCTTTGACATTATAGATGCAACACTGAAAATAATTTGGATTGACCTTTTTTGTTAAGTGCTTGTAAACAATTTAATCAATCAAATTAAGTTGAACATTACAAAATTGTATTTGTTTAAATTCAACACATATAAATTGCCTGCAACAATTTTGCAGAAAAAAAATCTTTTTCAGTGTATAAGTATTTCTCATAATTGAGACACACATTGAGACTTACACAGCTTTGTGCATTATATAATGTATATAATGTGTGACTATGGAAAACTTGGAAAAAAAAGTCACAAGCAGTTGGCCTATGACCAGATCAAACATGTCCGAAGGTGTTGAGGTTAGTTGATGCTTGTTCAAGTTATGTCTTTATGACCTTCTTTACGATTGTCATTTAACTCTCAGGATTACCAGGGATTCGAAATGCTAAATGGTGTTTCCTCGAAACATCATTGGATAACTTGGGCTCAGTGGTTTTACAGAACACTCATTTTATGCTGTCTGCACTCTTACACATTAATCACACTCCTCAAGCTTTCCTCAAAGAACAAACAGAACTCTATGAGAGATTACATAAAATTCTATTAATTAGTTATCAATATGAGCATTATAAAGATCCAAGCCTTTTACAGTGTCCAAAGATTGCTTAAGATTGCACAATACTAGTGGGAAAAAAATAGAACTTACCTTTGACTGACTTTTTTCCCATTTACAGACAACATTGAAGAGATTGAATGAAAACCAATCTCAGGCTTTTGTCTGAATTATTGCCTTTTAGCATTACTGTTGTTTAATCAGGGATTAATTAAATAGTATGTACAGTGCATCCGGAAAGTATTCATAGTACTTCACTTTCCTCATTTTTTGTTACAGCCTTATACCAAAATTAATAAATTTCATTTATTTCCCCAAATTCTACACACAATACCCCTTATTGACTATGTAAAAAATATTATTTTTTTATTGTTGCAAATTTATTAAAAATACAAATCCTGAAAAATCACATGTACATAAGCATTCACAGCCTTTGCCATGAAGCTCTGAATCGAGCTCAGGTATATTCTGTTTTCACTGATCATTCTTGAGATGTTTCAGCAGCTTAATTGGAGTTCACCTGTGGTAAATTCAGTTGTTTGGACATGATTTGAAAAGGCATACACCTGTCTATATAAGATCCCAGGGTTGACAGTGCAAGTCAAAGCACAAACCAAGCATGAAGACAAAGGAATTGTCTGTAGCCCTTCGAGACAGGATTGTCTCGAGGCACAAGGCTGGGGAAACTTACAGAACATTTTCTGCTGAAAGTTCCAATGATCACAGTGGCCTCCATCATCTGTAAGTGGAAGATTTTTGGAACCACCAGGACTCTTCCTAGAACTGCCTTCTCAGCTGAGTGATCAGGGGAGAAGGGCGGTGATCAATAACCCGATGATGGTCACTCTGTCTGAGCTCCAGCGTTCTTCTGTGGAGAGAGGAGAACCTTACAGAAGTACAACCATCTGCGCAGCAATCCAATAATCAAGCCTGTATGGTAGAGTGGCCAGATGGAAGCCACTCCTTAGTAAAGGGCACAAAGCAGCCTGCCTGGAATTTGCCAAAAGGCATCTGAAGGACTCTCAATTGAACTGAGATTAAAATTGAACTATTTGGAGTGAATGCCAGGCGTTACGTTTGGAGAAAACCAGGCACCGCTCATCACCAGGCTAATACCATACCAACAGTAAAGCAGTGTGGCAGCATCATGCTGCGGGGATGTTTTTCAGCAGCAGGAACTGGAAGGCTAGTCAGGATATAGTGAAAGATGAATGCAGCAATGTACAGAGACATCCTCAATGAAAACCTGATTCAGAGTGACCTCAGACTGGGCTGACGGTTTATCTTTCAGCAGGACAATGACCCAAAGCACATTGCCAAAATATCAATGCAGTGGCTTCACAACAACTCTGTGAATGTCCTTGAGTGGCCCAGCTAGAGCCCAGACCTAAATACTATTGAACATCTCTGGAGAGATCTGAAAATGGCTGTACACTGTCGCTTCCCATTCAACCTGATAGAGCTTAAGAGGTACTGCAAAGAGGAATGGGCAAAAATTCCCAAAGACAGGTGTGCCAAGCTTGTGGCATCATATTCAAAAAGGCTTGAGGCTGTAATTGCTGCCAAAGGTGCATCAACACAGTATTGAGCAAAGGCTGCTAATACTTATGTACATGTGATTTTTCAGGTTTTTTATTATTAAAATATTTGCAACAATTTAAAAAATGTATTGTTTTCACGTTGTCATTATGGGGTATTGTATGTAGAATTTTGAGAAAATAAATAAATTTAATCCATTTTGGAATAATAAACAAATGTGGAAAAAGTGAAGTGCTATGAATACTTTCCGGATGCACTGTAATGAGTGCTTTCTTTGTTATATGTTTATATAATATATTAGTAATATATTGGTAACACTTTACAAAAGGATTGTATTCATGTATTTAATAACATGAACAAACAATGAAAAATAAGTTTATTACAATATTTATTCATTTATCTTTGTTATTGTTAATGGGAATAAAGTTGTTCATTGTTAACTCACAGTACATTAATGTTAAGATTAATGTTTAGATTTAAATTTATGCATTAGACATAAATGTTGAACTATGATTAATGAGCAGTATTCAAGAATTAGTAAATACATATTTACTAATTACTTTACTTTATTAGGTATACTAATACCGAGTTGGACCACATTTTGCCTTTAGAACTGCCTTAATCCTTTTATGGCATAGGTTCAACAAGGTACTGGAAATATTCTTCAGAGATTTTAATGCACATTGACATGATAGCATCACGCAGTTGCTGCAGATTTATCGGCTGCACATCAGTGATGTGAACCACATACCAAAGGTGCTCTATTGGATTGAGCTCTGGTGATTGCGGAGGCCATTTTAGTACAGTAAACTAAAACCAGAAATCAGTCTGAGATGATTCACAATTTATGACATGGTGCATTATCCTGCTGGAAGTAGCCATCACTGGATGGACATGGCCAGCAACAATACTCAGGTAGGCTGTGGGATTGACATTATGCTCAATTGGTACTAATGGTACTAATGGTTTGCCAAGAAAATATCCCCCACACCATTACACCACCACCACTCACCTGAACAGTTGATTTAAAGCAGCATGCATGCTTTCATGTTGTTGATGCCAAATTCTGACCCTACCATCCAAATGTCGCAGCAGAAATCAAGATTTATCAGACCAGGCAACGTTTTTCCAATCTTCTATTGTTCAATTTTAGTGAGCCTGTGCGAATTGTAGCCTCCTGTTCTAAGCTGACATGAGGGGCACCCCGTGTGGTTTTCTGCTGCTGTTGCCTCCAGGTTTGACGTGTTTATGGTTGTGCGTGAAAATCCTAGTAGAGCAGGAGTTTCTGAAATACTCAGACCAGCCTGTCTGACACCAACAACTATTCCACATTTAATGTCACTTAAATCACCTTTCTTCCCCATTCTGATGCTCGGTTTAAACTGCAGTAGATCGTCTTGACCATATTTACATGCCTAAATGCATTCAATTGCTGCCATGTGATTGGCTGATTAGAAATTTACGTTAACAAGCTAATTGAAAAGGGGTACCTATTAAAGTGGCCGGTGAGTGTACAGTACATACAGTAGTCAAAATTTAAAGTGAATCAAAACCTTTCATCAGTGTTGTGCTAAAACTATTCAGCAACAGCCATTCTTGACATACACACACAGACATGTATACATATATATAGTCTCTTATTTTCTGTACAACATGATAAGCCAAATCTGTAATAAAACCTATTAAGCTCACCTTGTAACTTGCGTAATGGAAGAACAGAAATAAAATTCAATCCTTTCATCTCTATATCAGCAGTCTACAGTCATTCCTTTAAGCCGTTAGTCCTGTGGTGCTGGAAGTTTCATTCACATTTGTTCAAAAGGATACACAGGAGGAGGTTCTTGACCTTTTCCTTATAATTACTGATCTTAGACTGCTCACCTCCATGATTAGATCCAGGCTATATATCATTTGCAAGACCTCATTAAAGCCTCTTAAATGTGTGCTTATTTTAGATCGCAGAATTGTTCCCGGAAATAACATTTTAATACATTCCTGTGTGGCATTACGCAGCAATAATACAGGAATAATCTACTTTTTTTGTTGTGTAATCCTACTTTTTTTATATAAAGCCTAATTTGTACGACATTTTTAGAACATGCTGCATTTTTCACAGGATTGTAATGTTGCTGCTCTTTATTTAAACTAAGAAACAAACATGAAACCTATTTCCTAATCAATTGATAACTAATTAATATTAATTAATGATTATAATAAATGTAAAAAAAATTATGAGAAAGAAAATATTTTAATGAATAGGCCCAATTACACAGGTCTGTAACTCCTGGTTATAAATAAAATAGGTAATATCTTTAAATTCAATAAATGCTTTTGAACATTTCAAGACGTTTTGAATATTAGATACTGTCCTGAAATCTTGAAGCTCCAAACGTCCTTGAGAAAGCACACAGGATTCTGAGTAGCCTCTTAGCAATTCTACTTGGTCACCTCGGAAATGGGCTTGGAGACCAGCAGGTTGCTGAGGGCAGCAGGTTGAATCTCCGCACCATGCAGACATTCAGCCATCGTAGGTATCTGGGAAAAGTACTTCCTGGCCAACGTATGTTTCTGCTTGACATTGCGAATAACTACCAGATCATACGCCTGCAAGAGAAAACAGCATGCAGCAATTAGTATGGTTTGCATTACATGTAAACATCTTCTCTACAAGTCTAGATTCAGAGACACAATTTTCTCTAATCCCTAAATCTGAAACATTTTTATAATTTTATTCTGTATATGATTTCACCGCTATAATTATTAGCTTAGTTTCAGTATTTGGTTTAATGTAATAGTACCCATACACTCACAGGCCACTTTATTAGGTCTTTATTTTTTAATTTACTTTATTTTTGTCCCTTTTTTTTGTTAATCAAAAACTGTTCCTGTTTTAGGGTATTAGAATCAACAAAATGCTTTTCAGAAAACATCAGATCAGACAAAAACATATTAAGTAACTTACCAGAGGCCACCTTGATGCCAAAATTGCCTACTTTGACAAAACATGCCAACTACCTGCCACTAATTGGATAATCCTGTAATTAATTTTAGATGTCTTCTTTGACATCAATGTTAGATTTCAATTTGATGTCGCTTATATTTTATTGATGCTTTGATCGATCAGCCAGAGATTGGTATCAGCCGATAATCACATTTCATGACTCGATCAGTACTCCCTAAACTGGCTGATCTCATGAACCAATCACATTTGTTTGTTTACGAGTTTACAAGCAGAGGACATATAAATAATGAAATCTTTTTATCAGAACTGAAAGTTCTGTGTTTTCAACAATATTGCAAGTTCATGAAAACCTGGCTGAAAATATTACTAAAAAAATGTTTTTAACTTGCTTATTGTAATAAAGAGTAGTTTATATACCTATTTCCTTTTATTAATGAAGTAATGGATTTATAGGTGTGCATTTTAACTTCTTATCCACTGAAATTGAAATTCATTCATTAATTTTCTTTTTGGCTTAGTCCCTTTATTAACCTGGGGTCACCACAGCAGAATGAACCGCCAACTTATCCAGCACATGTTTTACGTAGCGGATGCCCTTCCAGCTGCAACCCAACTCTGGGAAACATCCATACACACTTATTTACACACATACACTACGGACAATTTAGCCTATCCAATTCACCTGTACCGCATGTCTTTGGACTGTGGGGGAAACCGGAGCACCCGGAGGAAACCCACGCGAACGCAGGGAGAACATGCAAACTCAACACAGAAACACCAACTGACCCAGCCGAGGCTTGAATCAGCGACCTTCTTGCTGTGTGGCGACAGCACTACCTACTGCGCCACAGCGTTGCCTCAAATTGATATGTTATAGAAAAATATTAAATGCAAATTTTAAAAAAGAGGAAAGATCAAGAGAAGCAAAAAAATTGAAAAATTTTGTTTAAATTTTGTCGGTTGTAATTTTTTTCTTGCAATTTTAATGTATTATCTTTCTATTTGTAAATATGCTTGGTGAGTAAAATATTATTTTAATAAATCTGTTTTGTTTAAACATATATATATATATATATATATATATATAAACTCTTAATGTGATTTAAAAGCAGATTTGAAGTAAAAAAAAAATTCCACTCCAAATATACTGCATAAACCTATTTTTTTCTCAATGTATCATTTAACTTTGGTTCAATATTTAAAATTTAATTTCAACTAAAACAAAAATAATTAATGTGGTCAAGAAAAAAATGACATTTACATAAAGTTAAAATTCTGTTTAATATAGAGACACTAAATCGATTTTTTACTTTAGTAAAATAATCCTTGAATGTTTTCACCAGCTTGAAGAATCAGTGCAATGATGAATTGAGGCAGTTCCCAAGGGGAAAGTTGGTCCAACCCTGTACTAACAAAGTGTACCTATCAAAGTGACTGGTGAGTGTATAGTATATACTTTAAACATCAACGTGCAGCTCTGGGAATGATAATCAATTGTGTCTGTGAAGAGCAGCTGTGACTCTAGTACCTTCTCAATGTTTTCCAGTTTTAGGTGTGCAGCCGCCTCATCGTTTGTAAGGAGAATGCAGTTCCATGGACTCCAGTCCAAATGCTTCTCCCAGCGAACAAACTGTAAATCATGAAGATCTTTCCTGCCGCTCAAAGCCGACTGAGTCCCCCACAGGATATCCACCAGGTATTGAAGGTCCTGGTCCTTACAAGGACAAAAACATTTATTGAAAACAGCATGATCTTGATGTTCCTTACATCTTAATCTATTTTTCTAAAAAGAGGACTAAGCAATTTTATTACCAGATTTTCTGTAAAAAATGTGTAATACTTTTAACAGATTTGTTTAAAATCATGTAGTCACATTAGATGAACTGTGCTCATTTCAGTAACTTAGAAAAAGCAGCCTCAATATTAGAGTAGTTCATCTAAAAACTAAAATTACAAACATGTATAATGTATGAATTTATACAAAAATCTATAATGGTGTTTGGATAGTGGCTTTTATTTTGAAGCTTAAAAAAGTGCATACATCCATTGTCAAAATAATTCAGACATGATAAGCTCCAATCACATACTTTAAGTGGAATGTACGAATGTATGTTATGTGGCATTGTAAGAGTAATATACTATATAACATTACAGTAATGTCAAGCCAACTAGTTTTCTTGTTTGTCAGCATCTTCTGTGTAAGTCATATACACCAAAGATGTCTTGAGGATAGGGCTGGGGGATATGGCAAAAATGCAATCCCGATACGATAACGATATATATTTTAATTTTGAAGTTGTTAATGCTTCCAGATTTACAAGAGTACCTCAACAATGACTAAAGCCACAAGAATTAGAGGGTCCATTATATGGCATAACATATTTTTGGATGATAAATTTTCGGTGGCCGAAAATTTGGCACATCTCTAATATCAACTGTTAAAGTCACCAGCGATTTAGCCTGTGCAAATCGCTAACAGACTATAAATCTGCTTGTATGTGGACTACAAGTTCCAGTCATGCACCACACACACACCTGTTCCAGATCACAATTGATTACACTGACACAGCTAGCAGCAGCTCAAAGACTGATTAGATACACTTTAAATACAGCGCACACACACACCTCAGGGCTGAGTCTTGTTAAGTTTGTGAACATTATGACGCGTTTTCCTTATCTTGCCTTGCCGTGTTTGCTTAGCCTTTGCTTTTTTTGGTTTGTTTGTTTGTTTACGTTGCCTGCTGCCTGCCTTTTTGACCATCAGCCTGTTTTATGACCATGACCCTGGATTGCCTGTATACATCTGTTTGCCCCTGTGTTGACAGTTGCTTGCCTGTTTATTCTCTGTTAAATAAAACCTGCATTTGGATCCACACTTCCTTGTCAGAGTCCACTTCACATTACAGAAACACTTTTAGATTCCCATTGTTGCACATTTCTGCAATGTGAGTTGCACTTAGATCAATATAGAGTAAAAAAAGTTGAGAACTTAACATTGTGATTGACATAAATTTTATTGCGATTCGATATAATAGCGTTTATTGGCCCAGCCCTACTTGAGGGGGAGTAACTTATGGGATCATTTTAATTTTTGGGTGATCTATTCCTTTAATAACCAAAAACATCACTCTTCCACATTAAGTGTGTAGATATTTACCATTAATGTGGGCAATTTTAAGCCAGCAAAACATAAACGTATTACTGGTTCTTTGGAAATCATTGATTTTAAAGTAGGGCCAGACGGAATCTGCTGAATTTTTTGCTATGTTGCGCAGAATTTTGTAAAGAACCTGTGAATTTATGCGGAATGAATTTGGGAGCATCATAATTAAAAACTAAATATATTAAATAAAACATAACATCCTTTTTAACTTTTATTTTGTTTACAATGCAAATCCAATTAGATCCACTTAATTGGTAACCAAAGCAAGTCTCTAACATAATAAATCTACAAAAAGACAGAAAATATTACTTTACAAACTGCATTGTAAATAAATCATATGAAAATATACATATTTGTCAATAATATTACTGAAATTAATAAAAACTAACTGAATAAATATAAATGTACACACATTTACACAAGTAAATAAATAGACTCAATGATGGGCTAAAAATCTGTAGATTTCTGCACACACAGATTTCGTGTGGGCCTTATTATAAGGCAAGTGTTGTTGAAACCACCATGCCTTTTCCCAGACAATCACAATGATTCACCAGCACATGCATAAACTTTACCTGGAGAAGGTAAGTGATTTTGGCACCTGGGCTGCACTCGGCTTCAGTGTCACGCAGGTTCCTGAGGATGTTCTTGTAAAGAGAGAAGTCTTCTCTTCGACGGGCTTCATTGTCTAATTCCATACAGTGTCGACAGAGGCCGACTGCGGATTCATTAGACTTTAGAGGAAAGCTAGTGGATGACTGATACTCATTACAGCCACGACACAAATAGATGTTCTTTTTCAAGTCAGCAGGATCCCGAGGCACCTGTGGAGAGCAGGGTAAATTATGGAGTAGATTTTAAAGAGTAAAATAACCAATCATAACTTGCTAAGCTGTATTTTAGTGTCTTCAGAAGTGAAAGTGATGGTATATTTACACTATAACACCTAAAAGTAAAAATTGCTACATGAAATAAGTTAGTTTAACTTATAATTTTAAGAAGCTACTTTGACTTAATGAAAAAGAGTTATGGTAACTCATAAACTGATTATATTAAGCAGAACTCAAACCTAATGAGTTATGAATTAATTAATTATATTTTTGTGTTAACTCTAAAGCAAAAAGCAATACCAAACCATTTGAGTAGCTATATAATTGTTTGGACTTTGTTTCTATTAACTGAACTCATGAGCTTAACTTAAAATGTTTAAAATACTACTACTGTAAATATTTGTCGATATCAACACAAATAATATATATTATTATATATGAGTGTATATGACTCAATATTTATATACATAAGTTTATACACACAAGTTTACAGTACACAAACCATTTTGTGTCAAAGCTTAAACCATTTGAGTTAACTGAACTTATCGGGCTTTACAGTGTAGTAGCTGATCTCTTGTTGACTTTGCAGTACAGGTTTAACATTATCTCAGTGATTAAGCCAAAACACAAGTCTTAAATTAAGTCCTGAGTTCATGACAAGATCAAGAGCATAAAAAAAAAATGGTTCTTCAAAAAATCAGTGTGTCACTAAGTCTTTGTCTGCTGGCATCTGTCAGAGCTCATTTTTACTGATTGAGCATACTATATTGGTGCTCACCAGCTCCTCCATCTTATATTTAT
>CAIGQZ010032151.1:923060-948087 GCA_903798205.1 Danio tinwini
TATATTTATATATATTTTTACTCACAAAATTATCCGCAAATTTCTGTGAATTACTGTCACAAAATCTGTGATTTTTATTGCAAAAAATCACAAAAAAAATTGTGAAAAACTAAAAGGTCTGCATAGTCTCTTTATGGAAAAAAAAACTGTTATAAAACTATTGGTTAAAACTTGTACTTTGAATTGTACTTGTGAAATATTTGAAAAAGCATTACAATTTCACATGAGAGCTAATAATTTTCTCTACAATGTTGTTTTTTATCATATAGATTAAAATATTTACATATTTTACTTAGTATATAAATTATTATTTCTACTTTTCAATTTTAAAGTATATACAAACACAGTGTTTGGTACAAAAACATTGAAAAAAAAACTGTATGTACTCTGTGTCCATCAATTGTGCTTGCTCAATAAAAATATACATTTCTTTAAAAAAAATCAAGCCCAAATGGAAGTTTAATACAGTTAAATTTTAGTGATGATCAACTAAATATAAGAATATTTAAAGAGCCCCTATTATGGGTTTTTGAAAATGACCTTTCATGCAGTGAGTAACACAGGTGAAGTGAAAAATTCAGCTAAGGCTTAAATCTGAAAGTACACTGTGTTTAAAACTATTTGTTCATCTATGAAAGAGTCGACTCATAGTGGTTCGGATGAATTGCTGCTGTAACGAGTCAGACCAGGGAAAATTAAAATTCCCGGCCCTGCCCACAAACACTGTAGAAAGAAACAGAGGAAGATAAACACTGTAGCAGACCCCGGTTGAATCAAGTCGCATAGACACTGTGCTCTGAAGTGTGAGGGAAAGTTAGTGTTATTTTCCTTAACCAAAGATGTCTCAGCAGGGTGTTTTTACACCTCTAGTTTGCAAAAAGTCAGGAAGATGGGTGTGTCCAGCTCTGTTTAGGTGGGAGTGTCAAGGGAGGGAAAGTGGGGAAGGATTTGCAAATATGGGACTTTCCCTTTGGGCATGTGCTGATTTTCACAGAGGTGAGGCAAAACAAACACACAGATGCAGGGGAGAAAGACAGTGACTGTGTTTATATGGACATCAGTAATCAAATTATTTGCCAAATTATTAATTTGTCGACTTTAACTGCAGTTCACTTTTTATTCAGGAACATTTCCTGCATGTCCCCCATGACAAATGAGATATTGAAAGCAGGGAATTGCTGGAGAGTGGAGTTTTAATGGAAAGTTTGATGCCGCACGGTGAATGGGAGAAAAAAATAAAAATTCCACATGCACTCGGTAGGTAGCGTCAGAAAGCCGTGTGTGTATAGACTATCCTGTCACAAAAGAAAGCGAAAATCCGACACGAAAATCCTACAATCCTAATAGTTTGATTGCTGTTTTTACATGTTTACATTCGGAGAGCAGCATTTACAGCAGATCTTTCAGTCTATAATATTATAGTATAATATTGCAGTAATATTAACATACTGTAAACTTAGTAACTAAATCATTTTGACTGAGGTATGTCTTTAGAAACTGAAAGAGCACTGCTAAAGATACGAGCTAACGTTGCCATCTGAATGAACAAACAAAGGGCACTGATCTCACACACACTTACCAAATCTGTAGCTACAGAACAATCAATACAAACTGGAACCATGTCTTTTTTTAAAAGAAGACAAGCTGCAAATCCGGATTTCATCATTTCCAGACGCGAAAAGCTTCCGAGTAAAAAATGTTCCTTACAAACGCATTTCCGTCGTGTGTCGTGTGCACTGTATTCCACACATGAGTCCAGCTGCGCTCTCATAGCGGGGAAATGAAAACAAAACATTCGTTGCAGCACAATAATAAACGCAGCACAATAATAAATGCAACACTGATGACCCATGTCTCCAAATTCTTGTTCTTTCACTTTAGCAACACAACGTGGCGTCTCTTTGTCGTCTGAACATTGTAACAGTTCTTCGAAGCTATCACGCATATTAATAAAGTTGGTCCGCATACGCAATAGATTAGATTAGATTAGATTCAACTTTATTGTCATCACACATGTACAAGTACAAGGAAACGAAATGCAGTTTAGGTCTAATCAGGAGTGCAATAGCAGCAAGTGCAGGATACAGGTATAAGTTATAAAGTGCAGTTATAGAAAATTAGAGCGCCCTGATTGGTTTGAACCAAGTTTTTCTCATGAATTAATGTCGCAAACTCAGAGACGTCACAATGCACTTGCAGGTACAGACATCCACTCTCCATGCTGGATTACATGCAATTATCTAAAAGTAAAAACAACCAATTTTCACTTTTTAGTGCAATATATGTGTCCTAATAGTGTTTTTAGCAGCGTGGGACACATATATGAGACATATGTCAACAGCTCAAAAAATGTGTTTTGGTGTTTCGTGACTCTTTAAAATAATGTAATTTTTTGCAATTCCACTTAATGGTTCTAGTGGCGCAGATAATACACACTTAACTTTAAATTAGCGGCCCTGTTACTATTAGTTACTACCCAATGTTGCTTATGTAATTACTCACTTTTCAAGGCATTATAAAGAAGCTCAAAGTCTCCCTTTGTCTCAGGATTCATCCTGCGTTGATATTCGTCTCTGATCTGCTGCTCTTTCTCCTCTTTCTTCCTTCTCTTTTCATTTTCCAGCCATGCCAGACGCTGCTCTTTAGCCTGTCTCAAGCTGTCTGTGAAACACTTGGCTAGCCAGCGTCTGACATATGACTGTAGTGTAATGACCTGTAGAAAACACACACATACACAGACACACACTTGAATATGTGGTTTGCGAGGTGGTTGCTTAGTTTGATATATTTCATATGGTCTTATCCTGTCTCTACCTCCAAACCCAACACTGTCACAACTATGGCACATTTTGAATGTCAATAAACATGTTAAATATATTTTTAAGAAATCTGAATTACCATCCTAGGCTTATTCTGATTATGTACCCCAATATACATTTCTGGAGAGAGCAAAATATGTCCCAGGAGTTATGTTATTTTTTGCAGTTTTTGTTTTCGTGAATCCACCAGAAGCTGCTGTGTACACTTTTTTCAGATTTCAATTTTCTTTCGCGAGTGCCATTCGCGCCTGCTGTTCTCTCGTAAATCCACCAGAGGCCGCTTTTGACTGACTGATCTTTCCCCTAAACCCAACCAATAGTATTTTAAAAAGCACCTATTGACCCGCCCACCAACTTCACTAATCCCAACGGCAGTGTTTTGAAAAGCAATCCAAAAAAGAAAAGCCCTCGTCCGATTTTTACCACATTTTCAGATTTTACCACATTCTAACCCTGTTATTTACTTGTTTGTTTTATTTTTTGGGCTTCTCTTTTTGTCTTACCTGCTTTCTGGAACCATTCTTCAATGGACCCCGCTGTCGCGGTCAACTCCACTCTGCATCTCAAGTCCACTGACGTACGTGTCGAGTATGAAGGTAGATCAGTAGAAAATCTCGAGAGCTTGCAAATCTAAATGTGAGAACTTGTGATAAAAATATTTGTATGTGTAAGCTGAAATGTACACTCACAGCACTGATGTGAACAGCTGAATCTCTCGATTTGCACACACAGACAATAATCCACACACTTGTGTTTTGAATTCGAAGTTGAAGAATAATAGTTGTGTATTTGTAAAATGACAAAAACAATTTGACAGACACACATGTGCATGGCAAATTTGATTGCAGTTTCGCTATACATACCACAAGTTGGCACTCACAACAACAAATCTCTCTCGCTCTGACTTCTGCTACACATTTAGCGCGATCTCTGTAGCAGAACTTATTTGTGCACTAGTAGATGAAGAGGCGAGAGCAGCGCGGGGCAGGGGAGGGGCGGGGCGGGGCAGAGGTAAAGTTGTTTTATTGGCCGATGCCTGACCAATGAACAATGCCAGCAGCCAACCAGACTGTGGTGCAAAAGAATAATTGCTCTGATTATTTGATTTAGGATTTATTTAAACTTAATCAGAGGGTAAGTTATTGTTTTTAATAATTATCTCTATGTTCAATACTGTTAGCTGTGAGTGTACATTTCAACCTACACATACAAATATTTTTATCACAAGTTCTCACATTTAGATTTGCAAGCTCTCGAGATTTGCTACTGATCAACCTTCAATGTCGAGCTACGAAAATCCTTCCACATGCAGGTAAGCGGTCAGCTGGTAAGCCAGAAAAGGAACAGCACCATACTGCCCCGTCGTGTATATTTTAAAGATGAAATGCAGCCATTCGTAGCTCTGGCTACATAATTTGCGATCTCCAGGAATGTATATAGGGCCACATTTTTTTAGAATGAGCCTATGTTGTGAATTACAATGAAACAAATTATGTCCTCGTAAACCACCTTAATATAGTATAAATTGGTCATACCCACGTCATTATACAATTCTGTGTCCTCATAAACCCACACTCCCACACAAAAATACACAAGCATTTGTCAGGAAGAACAGAATGAGCTCAATTCTTTCTGAGCCAGTCAAAACATACGTACAGCTCTCAGTCTTTTGCTGTGATACTCTTCTGCAGTGATGTAAGTGCCTGGGCTGATGAGCTTGTCTTCCATGTTGGACACATAGCAGCCAATCTTTGTCATCTGAGTTGCAGCGTTTCTGGAGCACTGCTGAACCTGGTTCTTGCTTGGTTTAACAGTCTGTTTACAGGGGGAAAAAATTAGGGGGTATATAGTAGGGCTGGCCAAAGTTGACTAAAATTCATATCTCTGTATTTATGGGATAAAAGGTGATATGTGATATATATATATATATATTTATATATTGGTATTTTTAATAAAATTAAATAAATGTTTATTTGCAAGTAAAAGCCTCATGTGAGATGTTACATTCACAATTATAAAAATTGTATTATTATTATTATTATTATTATTATATTTAAAATTAAATTATTAAAATTAAATTATTAAAGTAAAAAAAAAAAAACAAGACCACAGGTATCCGCTTGTTAAGTGTGACATCACACGAAATGGCTTTTAGGTCCAAGCACTTTATCAAACTGCACGGGGAGACTCATCAAATGGTAATAATAAACGTTTACGAAGCGATGTATTACTTTTGAAAATCACAATCGCTATATAAATTGTTAAAATGTTTATATTTGTGATGCAGCAAGCCCAGAGATTGATGTGTACACCATGATTTTTAATAAATTCACTTTAATGTGTAATCTGACTAAAAAGTGGTCATAAACAAATAATTTCCTAATCCAAATGAGTAGCGGCTTGGACCCCGAAACAGTATTCCATGTTACCGATACGTCACGACTTAACAAGCGGATACTGTGGGCCCAAGTTTTTGTGAACCACAAATAATGTTACTCTGGTGATGTTTCCTCGCAGCTTCTGCTGACAAATCCATCAAAGGCTGCCAGGCATGGTTTTCCCATATGTGCCATTTACACCTCCTTCTCGTGTGAGTATATCCGTGAGTACATCACCTCATGATCAACTTACCTGCACCCTTCTTCATACCAAACTGATTGTTTTTTTTTTTTTTTAAAGCAAACAACAAGACGAAAGTGTTGCATGGCTGTGTTGTTTTATCACAACTTCACATTGATTTTTGACCTGGTTTCTGGATCTGTCTTTCACCAGACTTAGCAGGCAAACGTTGAAGCATGTTTTTTGTGATTTTGCTATTCTTGTTTTTGTGGACAAACAGAATATGATAGGAGCATACCTGTCAACCCTTCCAGTTTCCCAGGATTCTCCCGTATTTTACAATTGTATCCCACTATCATCCCGTAAAGTTATTCTACTGTATTTATCTCGTGTTTTATATCATTGCAGTGGCAACAGGCACGTGCAGAGGTGGGGGCTTTGGGTGCTTGAGCTCCTGCCCTTTTTTCTCCTGGAGAGAAAGTGCCCATTTTGTCCTGGGGATAATAATTATTTTTTAAATACTAATAATAATAATATAATATATGTATAAGTTAATGTGTGTTGTATTTAAGGACAGCTTTCCCTGTCAAACAATAATAAAAAAAAATTAAAGTATATCTTGGTTTAAGTCTAGCCGCTCCAATCGAGCCTCGAACCGGCGATTTGGAAAGAAATTCACATGCGAGGCGATTGCTCTGAGGACTCTATTTACACTGTTACTCTGTCTTCAAAAGTGAGGTGTCAGCAGTGGAGTAACATCTATCAACGCTTATGCCAACTCCTGCATCCGCGCTGCATCCGGGCCATAGTTTTACACTCTGGCCCATACACACACTCCAGACAGAGTGTGTGTAAAACATACATTACTAGCTGACCTCCTTTATAGCAGCACGTTATGATCGATAGAACCGCGGATGTAAATTCGACCGTCATTCATCTATATTGTGTGGAGGTGAGTAACAGTTAACAAAAGACTACCTGAGGCTTAAATTTAACGTCAGCTTTATCCAAAAGTTTAAAAGAAAATAGGCTATTTTGTCTTGCTGACAACCTCCTGATTAAAACCATGTAATAAGTTAGCTAAAGTTTAGCCAGGGCAATATCTTAGGCATACAGACTAATGTAATGGAGAAATGACAGCTGGATAGTGAAAATATTGCCCTCTCGTGTTTGCTGTCATTTATTCAGAATATATAATGTTAATTGAAGCTATAAAACATCTAGGCTAGCTAAGTCAGGCTATCAGTGTGTCCTACGTTCTTAAAAATATTTTATTATTTTGTTCAACAGAAAGAAAAAAAAACTGAAAAGGGATAGTTCACCCAATTTTTTTTATTTACTCACCCTCAAGTGGTTCCAAATCTTTTTGTCTTTATTTTGTTGAACACTAACAAATTAAAGATTGAAAAATATATTTTAAAGTAAGCTATAAACTTGAAATTATTGACTTTCAGAGTAGGAAAAACAAATACCATGAAATTCAATGGTTACATGTTTCCTGCTTTCTTCAAAATATTACATTGTGTGTTCAAGAAGAAAAAAGTCAAATAGGTTTGCAACAAGTAAAAGGTGAGTAAATGGTGACAGAAATATTAGTTTTGAATGAACTCTCCTTTTAAGGGTGAGTATATGGTGAATTTAAGGTAAAATCTCCTTTAATATATTTTATTTATTAAAGTACAATTATTATTATTCAATAAAAAATGCCCTTTTTTCCACTTGAGCCCCTGCCCACTTCACCATCATAAACCACGCCACACTTTAAGCTAGATTTTACTGTAGGAATGTAGGGATGAAGGGGATAGTAAGAGAACAGTGGGATGAAGGGGAAAAGGAGTAAGAGGATGGCTGATGAATAGGTTGATCGGGCGTCCTACTTTGCCCAGAGACTCAGAGTGGGGGTACTGTCTCTGTAGTATTTTGGCAGAGTGGTTGAACCCCACGATTCAACCTACATGTAGGAGTGAAGAGGGTTATAGGATTGTGAAAGGGATACAAGGAAATAGGGGGAGGGAGGGTGGGTTCAAAAGAAAGAGAAGAACAGTGCTAGAAGGATGGTCTTCCTTAAATAAGTTTATTTGTTAGAGACAAAGTGAGGCGTGGTTCCGCCGCTGAACCTTTATTAACAAGTTAGCTCCATTTCACCATCATGGACCACGCCACACTTTAAGCTAGACTTTACTGTAGGGATGGAGGGGATATTAAAAGAATAGTGGGATGAAAGGGAAGGGGAGTAAGAGGATGGCTGGTGAATAGGTGGGAAGGTTGATCGGGCGTCCTACTTTGCCCGGAGACTCAGAGTGGGGGTACTGTCTCTGTAGTATTTTGGCAGAGTGGTTGGACCCCCAAAAGTAGATGATAGCTGAGATTGTCTTAGGCTTGTCACAAGTCTTGATGGTCTGTGTATCCTGGTAGTTAGTCTGGATCTTCGTCGCCCAGCTGGAATTAAGGTTCCAATGGTCATTGTCGTGGTAGGGATAGTATGTTTGATGACCTATCATTCTTCCATTTACACTGCTCCTCTTCTGCTCATTTAGGACATAACCATCGATGGAAGATCTGACTTTTGTGTTGTAGAGTGGATGGTTTGTTTTCGGAAGGTTCAAACCCCCAAGGATAGTGGCTATGGTTATGGTTGCGTTTCGTAGAGTGCTAGAGAGAAGGTGCCTGGCTGTGGGTAGGGAGAAGTGACCTCTAAGTCTGTTTGAAGTGAAACTGAGTCCTCTAAAACCTGCGAGCCTGTGAGTATTGGGATATGGAGAGGTGTTGGCGGTTGGGGAATGTACAAGAAGCATTCGGATGAGCAGGGAAGAGTCTGAATGAGGGAGGAAGAGAAAGGGAGGGAAAGCCCTAATGGGCTGGAAAGTGTGGTGAGAGGAAGATAGAGAAAGATTCCAAAAGTGAAGATAGACTACATATAAACGACTAAATAGAGTGGAGGAACTATGACGTCAATTTGTATGCAAAAACCCGGAAGCGAGTTAGCATTTTAGCAGTTCCGGTTCCCTCGTCCCAAAGTCAATGGGTTTTTTTGAATGGGATTTCAGTTAAATCGCTTAAATAAGGTTTGTGGCTAACACAAAATCAAAATACTTTAATGTTGTATTGCTTTTATCTGCTATCTAGTTGCTAAACGGGACTACAGCAGGTGTATATAAGAGATATTATACGTCATCAAGCTGACCTGGTCTGGAACACAGCTCACTTGTGTTATTTAAGTATTTTCATGAATAGTATTTTATTGTTTGTAATATTTTTCTAAGTAGGAATTGATATTGTGTAGATAATGCCTGCACTTGTAAAGACTGTCAAGACAGATTCATTTGTTGATCATTTATTTTAATTAAACAATATTATGAAGATACTGCTTACCAGTGAAGCGTGTCTCTTTCCTCCTCACAGTAATGCAAACGTGTGAATAAATGTGTAAAAAAATGCATACATATTAACTGTCATTTCATTTGATCAAAGGATTTTTCGTCTGTTTTTTTCTTCATCTAAACACGTTTAACGCCGTCATAACGGCAATATTTACACTCCTTAAAATGTATAGCATATGTGACAGTAATGGGCTGCTTTTCGCTGTACTTCGTGACAAAAAAAAGAATATTGAATGTTGTTCTGTGTCCATGATGGCAGGCATTTGACAGACTTGTCCCTCATGCCTCATTAATGTCGTCTGTTACTAAGCGGGCAGTATGCACACGAGCGATACACTTATTTAAACATGTCTTATGATAATACTATGTAGGCACATTTATATGTACAGTTTTAAAACTTTTTACAACCGTAAAGCAAAACAAAATGCATTTCCCATGTAAAAAAAACTATCTAAAAAGCACGTAGGTATATGTGTTTTTGTGTATTCATGCGTTTTTAATATTTAGCATGGATTATAGTATGATAAACCGAGAGATTAAATCTTTGTCATGGACCAAATTTAAAAAAAAAATAAGCTTGAAAAGTTGTCATTAGCAGGGTGGTGCTGACGTCACAGGCGAGTGCCCCAGGCGCTGTAATCTGTTTATAGCCTAATGTTAGCTTTTCCATTCTTGCGTTTGCATTTAAGATCCAAAAGTGCTAAAAGTTGTTTTCGTGTGAGGATTATCCGGTTGGACAAAACGTGTAAGTGTAATCAACAGTGTTTAAACACAGAGCTTATTATTTGCAATCTTCGAAAAGCCTATGGGAAAATAAATATCGAGGGAACCAGTTTTATGCTAGCAGCCAATTGACCTACAAGGTGACGTCATAGTTCCTCCACTCTATTGAGGATGGATATGAACGAGATAAGAAAATAACGAACAGGCTGAAGTAGCTGCAAGGCGAGTGGGGGAGCCGTGGTAGGCTGGGAGCTGAACTCGGGAGAGAGCCATGATGGCTGAGAATTGTGCAGGAGAGGGAGAGTTGTAATGGAAGTAGAGGTGTATGAGAGAGAGAGCCGTGGTGGGCTGAGAGGTGTGCGAGGGAGAAGGAGAGATAGTGTACCCGGAATTGTTTTCCGCCCTGGGACTATACTGAGAGTGAACACTGACATTTCACGTAGATGTGCTAAATACCAAACGTTGCATCACCCTGCACTGGGCGTTCACCTTTTTCATGCTAATCAATTATTGAATTGAATTGATAGGGTGATGTGCCCTTAATGGGCTGAGTTGTGTGCTTGAGATAGTGGGGGGAGAGGGGGATGGTTGGGTGGGTGGATGGGTGGGTGGATGCATAGAGGAATGAATGGGTGGAGCGTTAGTGGGCTGGGGGGTGTGCGGAGAGAAAGAGAGAGAGGGGTAGATAAGTAGAGGACGTTTTAGTGGGCTGAGAAGTGTGCTAGAGATAGAGGGGGAAGAGGGGGTAGGTAGGTGGATGGATGGGTGGAGGGATGAATGGATGGAGCCTTAGTGGCTTGGGGGTATGCAGGAGAAAGGGAGGGAGAGAGAAGGAGGGATGGATAGTTTGAGCCTTTGTGGGCTGAGTAGGCTGGAGAGGAAGAGAAAGAGGGGTGGAAAAGATGAATAGAAGAAGCCTTAGTGGGCTGAGAGGTATGCTGAAGAGAAAGAGAGAGAGAGATAGTGACAGATGGATGATAGACGGACAGGCAGGCGACTAACAGACAGGCGGACAAACAGACGGACGGATAGACAGGTAGACTGACATACGGACAGGCAGACAGACGGACAGACAGACTAACGAACAGGCGGACTAGGTGGGCTGAGAAGTGTACAAAAACAGGAGCTTGAAGGACTGTGATGCAAGAATTTGTGGGATGGATTCCACTGCTGCAGGGTGGAGTCGGAATAGAGGATGTGTGCTTTGAAAAGTTAAGGGTAGGATAGGGTGGGGGTTGTAAGAATAGACAAGTTGGTAAGTAGGCTTGGGATAGAGGAGGAAGATGGGGATGGATGCATGGAGGGATGAATGGATGGAGCCTTAGTGGGCTGGGGGGGTGCTGGAGAGAAAGAGAGAGGGGTAGATAAGTATAGGAAGCCTTAGTGGGCTGAGGAGTATGCTGGGAAGAGGAAGAGATGGGGTAGATAAATAGAGGAAGCCTTAGTGGGCTGTGAAGTGTGCTAGAGATAGAAAGGGGAGAGGTGGGTGGATGGATGGGTGGAGGGATGGAGGGATGAATTGAGCCTTTGAGAGACAGGCAGGCAGACGGACAGGCAGACTGACAGACGGACCGATGAACGAACAGATGGACTAGGTGGGCTGAGAAGTATGCTGATGCAAGAAGTTGCTGTGATGCAAGAATTTGTGGGATGGATTCCACTGCTGCAGGGTGGAGTCAGAATAGAGGATGTGTGCTTTGGGAAAGTTTAGGGTAGGGGGTTGTAAGAATGTAAACTTGAGATAGAGGGGGGAGAAGGGGATGGGTGGGTGGATAGATGCATGGAGGGAAGAATGAATGGAGCCTTAGTAGGCTGGGGGGTATGCAGGAGAGAGGGAGGGATGGATGGATAAATGGAGGGATAGAGCCTTTGTGGGCTGAGGAGTAAGCTGGATAGAAAGGGAAGGGTAGATAAATAGAGGAAGCGTTAGGGGGCTGAGAAGTATGTTGAAAAGAGAGAGAGAGAGAGAGATAGATAGTGGACAGGCAGGCAGACTAACAGACAGGCGGAAGGCAGACATACGAACAGGCGGACAGACAGACTGACAGACAGATGAACGAACAGATGGACTAGGTGAGCTGAAAAGTGTTCGAAAACGGGAGCCCGAAGGGCTGTAATGCGGGAATTTATGGGATGGATTTCACTGCTACAGGGTGGAGTCAAAATAGAGGATGTGTGATTTGGAAAGTTTAGGGTGGGGGGAATGAGATGATTGGGGGGGGTGTAAGAATAGATGAGTTGGTAAGTAAGAGAGTGGTAGAAAAAGGTGACTATAAGAGACAAGGGAGCCATATAGCAGTGTATGGCTTGAGAAAGTGTTGAAAATGGATGGCTGGATGAAAGGATGAACATGAATGGGGATGTTTCATTTGTGAACGAGAAGATTAAGCGTAGAATGATGATATGGGATGATTCGTTAAACAGCGTTCTTCGGCTGGGGAGGGATGGCTGGCTTGTTGCTGCCGGAAGTGTTAACTGGTGGGTACGTGGGTTCAGTAGTCATAAATAAAAGGTTAAAGGCAGTATTCTTGCTTTATTTGAATTATCAAATAGACACCTCTTCTTCAGTGTATGTTGGAGGTGGCCGCTGGACGTTTAAAGATGCCGTTGGTGATTATGGGGCATGTGCCAGCGGGTGTAGTAGCCGGTAGTTTAGCGCCGGTTGATGCAGGAGATGGGGAAGCTAATTTTGCCATCTATGATAGGCGTTGGTGATTCTGTTTGAGGGTTTCGGTGCTTAAGAAGAGAGAGAGCTTGTAGGAGGACTGGGTTGAGTGGTTCCATGAGGAGTTATGAAGCGAGGATAGTCGCGAAGTCAAGGATTGTGTCCGGCTGAACGTAAATGCTGAGAGGTGCGGTTCGTTTGGATTCTGATTCTCGGTTGAGGTGAGTAGGAATGTGAACAGATCGCCTTTAGCTTATCTCTGTTTGCGCAGTTTTCAAACAAAAGAGAAGAACAGTGCTAGAGGGATGGTCTTCCTTAAATAAGTTTAAGGGAGTAGGTGATTGGTTAGAGACAAAGTGAGGCGTGGTTCCGCCGCTGAACCTTTATTAACAAGTTAACTCCTCTGCACGTCCCTGGGTGGCAATAAACAATAAAGAGTCGATCCTCCCTATACGTAACCCATACCACCGAACCTACTTTCATTTTATTGAGGCATGAAAACTGTCATGATCACCAGCAATCTAAACACCATAGATCGCTGGAAAATCTTCACATTCACACAAACTACTAATCTTCCGGTTTATGGACTACAGATCCCAGTCATGCAATACACACACTCACCTGCTCCAAGTCACCATTGATTAGACACTCACAGCTGAAGCTGCTTTTGGACTGATTACCGCACTATAAAAACAGCACACTAACACACAGTTGTTGCTGAGTCTTGTTATCTGTATAGTGACATTACAACGCGTTTTCATTTGTCCTGCTTTGCCTTGTTTTTGACCCTCGCCTAGTTTATTATGTTTTTCCCTTTCTTGCCCCTGCTTTCTGATCATCTGCCTGTTATTTCGACTATGACTCTGGATTTCCCTTATACATCTGCTTGCTCCTGTGTTGATCATTGCTTGCCTGACCATTCTGTTAATAAAACTCTGCATTTGGATCCGCACCCCTGTTGTTAGTGTCACATCCCCTTGTTACAGAAGACTCAGCCATAACATGGATCCAGCGGGTATTAAAATCATGCGCCTGTGTCAGGAAGCCCGGTCTATAGAGGAGTATGTGGAGGACTTTATTGAGATATCACATTTAACATAGATGAGTAAGGTATGTCTCATCATTTTTTTTCACGGAGGACTGTCTGAGCCATTATATTCGACAATGCGATTGCAGGAAACCCATGAGACATTAGAACATTATATTGATTTGGTCTTAAGAATGTCTGGTTCCCCGTTCACTGTGGGCGAGATGGAGGAGACCCCTAAATGTTTTTTTTTTTTTGAGGGTGGGCAATAGACAGCAAGACCCGCTGGTGACGGGGCTTGCTGCTCACACTAATGCTGGCATCACCTGTACTCCTGTCTTCAGTTCATAAGTCCACCACCACACAGTCATGGCACAAAATGACCGCCTCCAGTCCTCCAGCTCACAAGATGTCCGCCTCCAGTCTGCCAGTTCACAAAATGGCTTCCTCCAGTCCTCCAGCTCACAAGATGGCCGCCTCCTGTCCTCCAGCTCACAAAGTGGCCACAACCAGCCCTCTAGCTCACACAATGGTAAGCGCCAAACTGCCACTAGCTCACAAGATGGCTTCCTGTTCCGAGTCTGTTCCTGCCATAGTTCCTGTCATAGTTACTATTCTTGAAAGGCTATCACCTGAGTCACCAGAATGACCACCACCACCTGAGTTGCCAGAGCTGCTGCCACCACCAGAGCTGTTACTGCCAGAGCTACCACCGCCTCATCCAGAGCTGCCAGAGTTGCCGCCGCCACCAAAGCTTCCACCACCAAAGCTACCAGAGCCCCTGCCGCTGCCAGAGCCATTGCCCCAATGTTGCCAGAGCCACTGCCGCCAGAGCTGCCAGAGCTTCCGCCACCGCTGCCTGAGCTTTCTGAAGGGTGGGCACCAGATCCTCTTGAATTTCCCGAATGGCCAGGGGCGCTAGATCCTCTTGAATCCCCCGAATGACCAGGAACACCAGATACTCTTGAATTCCCCAAAGGGCAGGCGCCAGATCCTCTTGAGTTCCCCGAATGACAGGCACCAGATCCTCTTGAGTTCCCCGAATGGCGGGCGCCAGATCCTCTCGAATTCCCCAATTGGCTATGGGTGCCAGAACCTCTTGAATCCCCTGAAAGGCCAGGGGCACCAGGTCCTCTTGAATTTCCAGAATGGCCAGGGGCGCCAGATCCTCTAGAGTTCCCCGAATGGCCAGGGGCGCCAGACCCTTCCGTGGCCCCAAATGGCCAGAGCTGCCACCTGAGTCCCTCGATTGGCCAGGGTCACCTACTGATTCCCACAAAAGGCCAGAGCTGCCTCCGGAGTCCCACAAAAGGCCAGAGCCTCCACCTGAGTCCTACGAATGACTGCCAGAGCCATGTGACTTCCCAGAGCCGCCAGAGCCATGTGACTTTCCAGAGCCGTGTGACTTCTCAGTACTCCTTGAACCCAAGCCTCCTGATCCGCTGGGGTTATATGAACTGCCGGTGCTCCTTGAACCAAAGGTTCCTGACCCACTGGGGTTATATGAGCTACCAGTGTTCTTTGAACCAAAGCCTCCTGACCCACTGGGGTTATATAAACTGCCAGTGCCTCTTGAACCAAAGCCTCCTGACCCACTGGGGTTGAATGAACTGCCCGTGCATCCTGAACCAAAGCCTCCTGACCCACTGTGGGTGTATGACCCGTCTATGCCTGCTGAATCAAAGCCCCCTGATATACCTCTACAACTCCACATTCCTGGTCCTCCGCAGCTCCACGCTCCAGGCCCACCACAGCTCCATGCTCCAGGCCCTCCGCAACTCCACGCTCCAGACCCTCCACAGCTCCATGCTCCAGGCCCTCCACAGCTTCACGCTCCAGGCCATCCGCAGCTCTACGCTCAAGGTACACCTCCGCTGCATGGTCCTGGCCCTCCATCCCTCCCCATGTTCCGCCTCCGCTCCACCTCTCACCTGAACTGTATTGGGAGCGTCTGGAATTCGCTCCTTAGAGGGGGGGGGGGGGGGGGGGCTATGTCACAATCACCAGCAATCTAAACACCATAGATTGCTGGAAAACATTCACATTCACACAAACTACAAATCTACCGGTTTATGGACTACAGATCCCAATCATGCAACACACACTTACCTGCTCCAAGTCACCATTGATTAGACACTCACAGCTGAAGCTGCTTTTAAACTGATTACTGCACTAATCTTGTTATCTGTATAATGACATTACAACGCGTTTTCATTTGTCTTTTTTCGCCATGTTTTTGACCCGCGCCTAGTTTATTCTGTTTATCCCTGTCTGCCCCCTGCCTTCTGACCATCTGCCTGTTATTTTAACTATGACTCTGGATTTCCCTTATACATATGTTTGCTTCTGTGTTGATCATTGCTTGCCTGACCATCCTGTTAATAAAACCCTGCATTTGGATCCACACCCCTGTTGTCAGTGTCACATCCCTTGGTTACAAAAACATTTTGAAATAAATATAAAATGGCTGGATTTCCTTCCTTTCTATTACAGGTGTTGTTGTGCCTCCTATGCTATCCTCAAAACAGTCAGGAGCGTGACTGTCAGACTCGATCTATAGTGATAATGCTGTTTCACAAATGCATTCTGTACACGCAAATTGAAGCGGAGCGAAAGTGGACACTTTGTGTTTTGGGTCCGTGTAATAGTAATAATAATAATAATATCTAAACATGTCGATCCACTGTGTTTTCTTTCAAACACAAATTTTGTCTTAAATTACCATAAAAAGTTAGGAAAGCCATCAAATGTTTTCATTATAGATTTGTGCATTTTTAAAGTGACACCTCTGTAATTTAATGTGATCAAACGAAAAATCTAAATGAGATTCATTTAATCAGCTCTTTAATCAGAATGTTTAAGTTACACAGTCAAGAAAAGATTAATAATATTTGATAACGTGATTCAATCTCTTTATAATAGCAATTAATTTGAATAGGTTTACTGTTATGCCTTATTTTTACGTCCCAATATTGACAGGTATGATTAGGCTGCGAGGTGTTTTTAAAAAATTTTTGACCAAGATGCTAATGGTTTTATTCAATTCAATGATTTATGCTATGCTAAGCTAAAATTCTCCTGTCAGTTATTTATATATAATTATAATATTATTATAATTATTTATTTCTGTTGATGTCGGCCAAGAAGGTTAGGCTAGTACTGCAGTAAAGCCTGTACACTTTGAATGTAGGTTTGACATATTCACCGACCCCAACTGAATGGCTGTTGCAATAAAATTTTCCATCTGATGAAATGCAGCGTGAACATAGAGTTTTAAATGCATTATGCGCAACCAGCATGCTAAATTATGGAGTTAAATATGCAAAAGATGTAAATTCTGTCATTTTAATGGGTTGCTATTTACCCTGGTGCCAAAACGTATAACATAGTTTAGTGCAGTGGAAATTTTCCATTGATGTATCAGCATCCAAGACTGCAATTACCAATTTTATAGTGTATGTGTATATAAATTGTCAGGGCCCTGCGTTGTCTGCTCTATCTGTGCTGTCTATGTTTAATGTTCCCTTGTTTGTCTTGTGTTTGAGCACATGGCTCAGTCTTTGTATTTGTGTGTGATCCTCTGTTCCTGCGTCCTTGTTTCCCTTTACCACGAGCCCTTGTTTGGCCATATCTAGTCCTTGTTAGTGTGATTTCATCTGATCCTTGTGTGCTTTCCTCATTTTATTTATTTATTTATTTATTTTATTTTTTAAGCATACGCACAGTGCATTACATAACAGTATGATGCATGAGTGTGCTCTATGCAGGTGTTATGCTTGACAAACTACCTGTAGGACACACTCCTGTCTTAATGCACCAGACATTTTGTTAGAAATACTCATATGCTATACAGGTTTGTTTCTATGTTTGTTTATATAACTACTATTTTCATTTATAAAGCTTAATTTTTGCATCTTGTGTTTAAATACACTGAACAGCAGTTACGCTAATCATTTTCTTTATTCTCTATTTTCACCTGGGGATACTCAACCTGAGGCCTCTAGAGATGCAATGTGCAATGCCATTGATGCGTTTCAAGACCTGTGAAGAAATGATGCCAAGGTATCCATAATCCTGGACCAGGCCGTATCCTGAGCAGATGCTATGGCTGTCATGGAGGAGCGAAGAGCATAAGACTGAATCCTGACCACAGTGATAGACAAGCCTTCGCACTGATCCTGTGGCTCAGGCTGAACACACGCTGGTGACCTACTTACATATGGAGTTTCTCCACAATGAAAGTCCAGCGTTCTCCAGTCTCCGGTGCCTAGACTGCAGCTCTGCACAGCAAGTTTGGCCAGAGAAGAAATGGTCTTGCCTGGTTTCTCTTGACTTTTTTTTCTTTCACTTTCATCAATTTGTGAAGTTTGTTCCTCGCCGCTGTCACCACTAGTTTGCTTGGTTGGGACTTGTGGAGCTGTGCATCAACGGATTTGCTCTTTAGTGTTTGGGCCTTTAGCAGTGAAGATTAAACCACACTGAACTGAACTAAACTGAACTTCAACTACGAAAAACTGGACTGACACAGTTTTAATTTACTAGAACTTCTATGTTAATAAATAAACATGAATTGGTCACACTTTATTTTGATGGTCTGTTTGTTGAGTTAAAGTTACATTGCATCTACATGCCAACTAATTATCATTAAATTATAAGTAGACTGTTAGGTTGGGGTTAGTGTAAGTTGAAGTTTATAGTCAATTAAATGTCTGTTAAAGGAGCAGTAACAACAAATATTAAGCAGACAGTCTACTAATACTCAAATGAACCATCAAACTAAGGTGTTACCCATGATTTGAAATGAGTTGAATTTAAATTATGCTCTTTTTTCCCTCATGTCTTTGCTGGTTTGTTTTGTGCGCTGTATTTGTGTCTAAATGCCAAGAATCTTCTCTGCAATCCACTTTATTATTCTTCCTATTTTTTATTCTTTCCTTTATTGTTTCCTTTTAGCATTCTTTCCTTTTCCTTAGTCCTTTCTTGTTTTGTTTTCATTTTGCAGCTTATTGTTGAATTTAAGTTTTGTTTTTTTTATAGTCTTATAGTGTTTATCTAGAGTTTTTTTTTTCATTTTTTACTTTTCTCAACAGTTTAAGAATATTTCATTTTTAGTTTTGCTATTTTAGTTTATTATTTGATTTCAGTTTTTCTTGCTTTTTGATTTATTTCTGCCTGTCCATCTTTGTGTCTTGTTTTTGTCTTGTGTCAGCTCTCTGCTGTGCCTCATCCAAGGCCTTTGCCAACTTCAGCCTGTCTTAGTCAACCCTGTTCTGTCTTCTTGCCAGTAGCCATCTGTTACTGTCTTCCATGTTGTTCAGGACTGCCCTGTACTACCCACCTTCACCTGTTGGACTCCTTGACACATAATTCCTGTTTTCCCTTCCATCTGTAAATCAGTGGCAGTTCTAGTTTAAATGGCACCTTGGGCAAACCACCCTATATACACCACCCCCACATCCCCTGAGAAATAAAGGAGACATGTAGTTGACTTTATAATACTACTAATTGTCTCAAACAACAATTCAGGACCTTTTTTGCCTTTTTTTGCTGCAAAGTCATTAATTATATCGTCATATACCCGATTAAAGTTAACCCAGGGGGTTTGCTAGGCATAAAGCTCTACTGAGACATGGCCCCTAACATCTTTATTCCAGGATTACCACTCTAAATTAATACACTTGCATAAAGTAAATCGTATCTCGAAGCTTTTACTGGGGCACAGCTGATATTTACTGTGGCACGTTTTTGTTTTTATTTTTTTAGCATCGTCTCCCTGTGTCGCCCCCGAGTAAGATGCCGCCCTGGGCGATCGCCTATATTGCCCATGCCTAAATTTGCCACTGCTATCAATAAAACCCCCTTAAACCCCTCCATTCTGTGGTTCTCCTACCAGACCCCTGACAATCATGTACAGTATGTGTACCTGTGTATCCCTGCTGAACATCTCAATGCCTCTGTCTGGCCTCGTCTTGGGCACCGTCTGTATAGCAGCATGGTGATACTCCGCTTTTGTCAACTTGTGACGGTATCCTCCCAGAAAAGCCTTCCCCTGAGTGGCTCTCTCAATCTCTACCACCACATCCTGATATGTGTCTGCTTCTTAAAGTGAGAAAACTTGTCACAAAGGCTTGTTTATAGATTTAAATAAGCTACAATCTGGTAAAATTAGATAAATACGTTTGTAGAGTCAAATCTCTTTCAATCTTTACAGCCAATCACAATAACAGATTTTGCATTATTGCTTCAACAATAAATTTAACTACTGTCACATACTCTTAAAAATTCTAAGATACACATATAAGATACACTAGGGTACTAAAGCGATTTTGAGTCAGCTTACAAACAATGGTTTATGAACAGTGTTTTGACATGCTCTTCTTAAATAAACAAAGTTTAATAAAAACTTAGATTTTTGAAAAAGGCCAGGTTAGTTTAAAATGGTTGTTTATCTAATATAAGCAAGAATATTCAACGGTACACACACACACACACACACACACACACACACACACACACACACACACACACACACACACACATTTAAACTGATTTTAAGGGGTAAAATAAGTTTATACAGTAAATAGGCCTATTAATATGTATCCAATTAAAAATGGTTAACAACCATTTCAATTATTTCCCAAATGCAAAGAAACACATCTATACAGTTTTATGTAGAAATTTTGGCACCCCTCTGTGGCTGTATAATTATGTGCTCTTTCTTTATAAGAGAAGATCACAGTGAAATGCCATTCGGTTTCTAGTAAAAGCTAGATAATGTCATGTTTTTTCAGACATAAATACGTAGTGTAGCAGTATTGAGATGTGTGATATTAAATTAAACACTGAAAAATATGCTGGTACTGGAAACCTTGTCAAAGTTAAAGGTCGCATGGATTCCACCCAGTATCAGCTGATTCTAATAAATAATGTTCGGAAATCAGTCAAGAGGCTGAAGTTACTCCAGGGTTGGATGTTTCAGCAGGACAATGACCCAAAGCACAGTTCCAGATCTACCAAGGAATTCATACTCAGACATCATACAATGTTCTAGAACGGCCATCCCAGTCCTCAGACTTGAACATCATCGAAAACCTATGGATTGATTTGAAAAGGGCCGTTCATGCTTGGCACCTAACCTGACAGAACTGGAGAAGTTTTGCAAGAAAGAATGGTCCAAACACTTTTGTTAATAATTTAAAATATATAAATTATTATACATTTTAAGGGAACTCCAGATATTAAGACATATGTGGCTTAATATAATATACAGTAACAAAAAAACAAAGCCCCATCCTTCTCTCAATATTCCATTTAAGTTTTAAATACATCAACATATTAAAATAAAAGTCTTAGCAACTTCTGCTTCTTATGGACTTTAACCCATGCTAATTCATAAAAATATCAATAGATCTCATATGTATAACTTATTTGTTGGTATTGTAAGTCATTTACCAAAATGTGGCCCATTTTAGCTGATTTCCCATTACTCACGATGTCTGAGTCTGCTAAAAGTTTGACTGTACCTGTTTGCACTCTGACAGTGATGACATCTGGCATGTTATACTCTTGCTGTGGTTTGACTGGTCTCATGGGGTAATTTTCTGGGTCTAGCGAGCTCATCTCGAATTGTATCATCCCATGAGGCTGCACGCCAATATCCATCAGTGTCTGGTCATCATCTACATTTTTTTCTATAAAATAATATAAATAATTTTGTTTTTATAAATAGAAATGTGCCTTTTGCATCATAGTACAGATAATATTTTTTTAAATTCTCTGAAATTATTCTCAGAAACATATCTTACACTTTCAGGCATATTTTGTGTCTTACCGTCTAGAGTAATTTGTATGATGTCAGATGGGACTCTCATCTCAAAGCTGAAGTGTTTTTTCAGGTCCAGGATTGTGAGGCCAATAGTGAAGGCCACAGTTATCATGTGTCTCTCTGGCATCAGCAAGATTTTAACTGGTAAAAAAAAAAAGAAATTATTCATATGGATATACAGAATTTGTACATTCTGTATGGTACAGTAATGGTACTAGTGGGTGATACCATAGATTTTTTTTATATTATGGTACAGTATAATTAGAATAATCAAAATAATTAACATAGCCATATATCGTGGTATTTAACTCCTATTCCAACCAAACCAGTCTATATACATGTGTCTATATATTATAATAGTTTGATAAATATTTTAAATGAAATATAAGTTTTTATATTATCCAATTATATTTTCAATACTAATCCTTCTCCAAGCTAATAAAGGCTAATAATAAAAAGTAATAATATAAATACTATTACCAAAGAAAGGTAGGCTTTAATAACCAAAAGATTTTACGGAAAAAAAAAATGTTAGCCCTATTATCAAACTGTCAGGCTATTATAGTTTCTAGTGTTTCACCCGTTGCTGTTGAGTTTCCAAGACCACTGGAAAAAAAGATCTTGCTGTTTTCACTTCCTTGCTGGTTTATATCGTCTTGGTGTTTCTGGTCTTTAAGAGTTGATTCAGCGCTGTTTTCTTCTCGTAAAAGTGTGTCCATGTCTGTTATGACGCCCATGCTGATCTCTTGCGTGTGTTCAGCATCATCTTGGTCTTCATGAGCCTCATCGGTCTCTACATGAATGGCTTCTGATGACATTTTTTGCCCTTCAAGGATGGCAGTTTCACTCTCCTTCTCTGACATGGCACAGTCACTTAATGCTCAAAATATGCCAAAACGCAATTCCGTCTCTTTATTGCTATCTGAAATCTTTATAATTGTTTTAAATAAGGTAGTGGAGCTTAGGTTTACGCTGGCTTGACTGTGTTTCGGCGCTGCTATGGTAACCACAGTGTCGCCAGGGGTGTCCATTCACAAACGAGTCATTCGTTTGAGCCGATTCTTTTTTGGTGATTCAGTCTAACCGACTCAAAGCGTTTGTAATTGAATGCTACAAGAACCACTTTGTTTAGGATTAGAAGTGTAAGATGGGAAGTAATTAAACTTGTTTAAATATTGAACACTTTGACTGATGCTCTTGAAACAAAACTAGAAATAGTTTTGATGAAAGAATGCATTTTAGCAAAGCCAAACAGTTACTCATTTAAATAAATGGCTGTTATTTTTGGTCACCATTTTGTGCAAGTTATTGTTAAGCTAAATTGTTCGTAGTGTATGTGTGTGATTGAGAGTGTATGGGTGTTTCCCAGTGATGGGTTGCAGCTGGAAGGGCATCTGCTGCGTAAAAATGCTGGATACTTGGTGGTTCATTCCGCTGTGGCGACCCCTGAATACTAAAGGGACTAAGTCGAAAAGAAAATGAATAAATAAATGAATCACAGTAACATTTGTGTAATCTTAACATACCTTTGAATCGATTCTTTTCAATGAGTCAGAACCGATTCACAAAGCCTTTGGCAGCAAATCATGTTAATGATATTATTAAAATGCATGAAATTATTTTGGTGCATACTGGTTTAACTATATTGTAGAAATACTATAATAAATACAAAAAATATTTTTTTACTTGTTCAAAGTATGTAATTAAAATGAGCTGAAACAACACAATTCTTGAGTTTTCATTGGGGCAACTTAGTTTTTTTATGTTCAATCCACATAAATTTGTTAAAAGTGTTAAGTTAACTTAATCAATTTGTGTTGGGATAACATGAATTGTGTGGAACCCTGCATTTGTTTTACAGTGCTAAATGAACCATGACTGTAGTATAGTAGCATCAAATGTTTTACTGGTACAAAACATGGTACCATAAACACATATTTTTGTTATTCACTAGTAATATTTGTTATTGTAATATTTTGTTATAGTAGCACATGGTTTTACTATAGTAATATTGTATGATAACACTGTTGGAAGCATGACTGAATAACAAAGTATTTTTTGTACCATGGTTAACCCATGTACCATGGAGCAGATCGCTGGTAAACACCTAGAACTACAAATCTGCCATATAATGGACTACATCTCCACACATGCACTCCACTCTCACACACATGTTACTCATCTCCACTGATTGCACACACACCAGGAGGCTTGTCAAAGACTGATTACACACAGTACATAAGCAGCACACACACTCACTCCAGTGCCAAGTCTTGTTATCTGTTACCTGTCCTCAGCTTCAATTTTAAGCGTTTCCTTTGTTTTTGACCCTCGCCTTGATTGTCTGTTTCTCCCTGTCTGCTGCCAGCCTTGTGACTATCTGCCTGTTATATTGACTACGACTCTGGATTGCCCCATACATCTGTTTGCTCCTGTTCTGATCATTGCTTGCCTGACCATCCTGCTAATAAACCTGCATGTGGATCCGCATCCTGTTGTCAGTATCACTCCTTGGTTACAGTAATGCAATGGTAAAAATATTTTCAATCAGATTTTTACATAAACAAAAATGTATTAACTCATTTAATTGCCCTGTAGTAAAACACTATAAAATTTACCTCTGGTCTATACAGGTTCAAAAGCAAACAAATTATACAAAAACCCTCAGAAAATATCTAAAAATAACACTGATCAAACACTGACAACAGACATAATCTAATAAATGATAAACTTTCAACAAACATGAATAAAATGACTGAGGATAAATAATTAGTGAATCACTTTTGAACTGGTTAATTTACCCAAAGTTTAATTGAATAGTTTCACTGAAAGCAGCTTTTCAAAGCTAAATATAGCTTGATCCTGCCTCCTGGCGTGCCTATGAAAAAATGCCTCTGTAATAATAAAGAGACAATGCTGCAGCATGCAAATTAAAATAGGATTATGGTATCTAGGGGCATTCAGTGGAACAAGTAATAAAAAAGACATTTATCTCATGCAGTATCACATCCCTCAAAGCATCTTATCTAGGTGCATGTTGCCTAAAACTGACTATACAATAGAATCAGACTATATCTAATGGAATGGCATTTATTGCATGGCATTTCATTGGCAATAAAAGCAGGTCGTGGTTGGATATAAAAGAGCCCATGTCATTTGGGGGCAATAAACCTGACCTTGATGAGAATTAGTCTACACTGGTCAGATTTTAGCTGCATGATGAAAGGTTTGTGTTTGCAAATATAACTAATTTTGCTTTCCAGTACGTATGGGTATGTTATGTTATGTTAGACAAGATGTATGAAGATGAGTTTACAGATTACAGGTACGTTCCATCATGTTTTTAACACTGATTTGATTGATTTATTCTCCTCTGTACATCAATGTTTTGACAGATTTCCCTCAGAATTTAATTATGGTATTCTTGCAGCTTAGCCAGTAATGAAAATTTAAAACTACTGGCAGCCATCGAGAGAGGTAATGGACATTTTATTTCTGTTTAAACACTATACATTTTATACCTATTTTGGAAAAAAAAGCACTGGGTTTCTGTCAGTTTTCGAATTGAATATAAAATTCTTATGCTAACTTATAAGGTCTTGAATGGTCCGATCTTTTGTTCTGTCAATGTCTGTCAAAATCTATGGGGAATTATGTATTCTCTTCATTGGCATCTAAATTGTGAAATTCAGAATTCCTGAGCATTTTTAATCATCACTTAAAATATACTTTTTAGGGTAGCTTTTATGTCATTTTTAGGAACGCGATTACTTTGTTTTACTTTTGTTTTTTTTATGCCATACTGTATATCCTTATTTGTATTCTGCTGTATCACTTTGAGATGCTACTTTTAAAGGCTCTACATTTTAAAATATATTATGTCCACACTTGCTTCATGCCCTTAGGACCCTTGTGGATTTGTCTATAGCAGGGGTCACCAAACTTGTTCCTGGAGGGCCGGTGTCCTTCAGATTTTAGCTCCAACCCTAATCAAACACACCTGAACAAGCTAATCATGGTCTTACTAGG
>CAIGQZ010032151.1:953087-978277 GCA_903798205.1 Danio tinwini
TAATAGTGAAGTACTTAAATTAATTTGTTGTGGTACTTGCAATGCAAAGTCACCGACCTGGGGTGCGTTTCCCAAACAACGACGTAACTTGTGGCTGAACTATGATAGTACGATGCATCGTTTGGGAAAAGAACGATGTAGAGACAAGTGTTTTCCAAAACACGTAGTTTCTCTGTTGCAGATCCATCATTTGAACCACATTAGTTATAACGTAAAATGCTCATAATGGTGCTCTAAATGGGGTGGAGTAACAAATTCTTCAGAGAAGAACCCCATAATTTCTTTGAGCAAATTATATTGTTTTACCAATATTAGTTTTCCAATATTAGTTTTGGTAAAACATGCACTCGTTTTCCATATTAATTCAAATATATGTAAATGACACATATAGGGCCTGTGTTTCCTTTACAAATGTTATTGAGAACATTACATATTCTATTCTAAAACATAAAATTACTTACTTAAAGTCATATAAATAAATAAATAAATAATGAGGCTATTTATTAAGAAATGAAATTGAATGTTTATTATTTATTAGGAAATGAAAAAAAATCATACTTTAATAATAATATTAATAATATTAAGGATGATGACAATTATTATTATTATTATTATTATTATTATTATTATTATTATTATTAAAATAGCATATTGTTGTTTTTTGTTTTTTTTTTGTTTTTTTTTTAAGTCTAGTTTTACAATTTGACACATGTAAACCACTGCAGAAATGTTCTAACCATCAGGCCCATGTCATATACAGTAAGCTACAGATAGGCTACTTAAAGGTGCAGCATGTAAGTTTGACACCCAGTGGTTGAACTAGGTATTGCTCTCCTAGATCAAAATAAACACAAACGCAGGGATGCCAGTTTGAGTTTAGGAGCGAGTGATTTAAACAGTGTTCTAAATAAAAGCAACGGCACTCGAGAGGGAATAGTTTCTATATTAAAAGGAGTTTTGGTTCTAACCAACACCTCAAATTGATATTTCAGAAACGGCTTCTATTTCTCACTGCTGAACATGTGAAACCTATGACAGATCACCTCAGGTAAACCTTGTGTGTTTTTTTCAGTGCTAAATGCTAACAATGTGAGTTTGAATAGATTCTAAACCTTACCGTTTTGTGAGTGAGTGCTTCTGAAAGGCTGTATTTAAATTGCTGTCGTGTTTCGTCTGGTGCAAACAGCCAAATTGCTCATCACTGCGTATCTCGTCACAATGCGTGTTGTTACGACACGCGGTTACAATGTAACCTGTTCACCTAATGTTTACGTTCGTAATATTTATATTATTTGCCAATTAATAACCTCATGTGGAACTAAATCTGTCTCATTTCGACATCTGATACTGTCTATTTCGGTCATGGACGCATGCTTTCAGAGCCTTTCTAAATGAATGAATGAATGAAATACGCTGTTTTCCAACAAGGCAACCCAGAGTGCTGTAATATAAATGGCTAAACTGGCTTTGTGCAGGTTAAATTTACCTAAACAAAGACAGCGTTCCGGCACGGAAAAAACATTTTCAAAGCAGAATATCTGACTTCAGCATTGTTTTTCAGTTAAACAAGTATGTTCACTTGGGATATTTCTTAAATATCTGCACACATATTATGGTATTTTTATGCTTTAGAAGAGTCAAAAACTTACATACAGCACCTTTATTAAATAACCTACTATAAATTAAAATCATTAACGTATGCTATGTTTATTGTTTTCACAAGCTTTGGAGACGTAACATAAATTCTGCTATTAAATAATAGGTCACCTATAGCTTTTGCAATGAGCCACGACTGTGTTCCAAATGGCACCAATGTTTTTCAAGTGCACTGCAAAGGGAGCACAATTGTAAACATGAAGATCGCTAAAACTGAACTGTAAAATACTTTGAAAGCAAATTACACCTAAGAGTGATGACTTTAATGGTTAATTTAAAAAAAGCATTCCAAGTTTAAATGTTAGAATGTTAATGGATAAGGCATAGGGGGACAAGTGGGAATAGAACACAGCCAGGAACTATGTTTCTAACTACAGCTCCAGAGCTATCATTGCAAGCATAGAAGTTTGCGACGCAGTTTGCGAATGTTCGTTGTAACAATGGATTTTGGAAACACCAAATCAACGAACTATGTTTGTAACAACACAACTTGCGAACTTAGTTGACTAACGATAGTTTTCAGAAACGCACCCCAGAGCGAGAGGTGGTGGTAACGCACCAAAAAGTTTGACCACCGTAAAACAGGAAAAAGCTCGCTATCATATGGATTTACTTTCATCGGCTAGACACCGGCCTTACAGCTCCGTGATTATTGGTGCAGTCACTTATTAATCGGCGATCTGTAAATGTAGCTTGTGTGGATGCTAATGCTCTACTTGAGACAAAAAAAACTTTGCTAAGCTAATTGATTTAGTCACTACTTGTAGCAACGCTACTGCCCAACATTGGACATGTCTCTATTTGTTGCTGTCACCCTGATTGTTGAACAAGTGATCACATGTATTCAGCAGCTCTGCACTGGTGTATTTAGATTCACAGTGAACTGTGGTCCGCACAGGCTCATTGTAAAAATGCACCCCTTTATATATTTCTGGAGAGTGTGAATTATGTAGCTAGAGCTACGTATGGCTGCATTTAGTTTTTAAAACAAACTATACGGGGCAGTATGACGCCAACGACATCTTCTCTTTTTTCCGTGCTACCAGCTGACCACTTATCACTGTGTGGACAGCTTTTGTGCTGTTGATAGTTTGCCCAGTAGCTCGCCAGGTATGTCAGCGGACTTGAGATGCAGAGAGGAGTTGACTGCCATGATGGGGTTCAAGTCTGGTGAAGGACAATTATTGAAAGCAGGTAAAACAAAAACAAAAGGCAAAAAGTAAAATAAACAAGTACATAACAGGGTGAAAACATGGTAAGTGGTAAAATGTGATTAAAAATCAGGTTGCCGCGAGGGCTTTTCTCTTTCTAGATTGCTTTTGAAAACACTGTCGGTTGGGTTTAGGGAAGGGGGTGATCGAGTCCGTCGATGCTTAGAAAACACTATTGGTTGGGTTTAGTGAAGGGGGTGGGTGGGATTATCGGTCAGTCAGTCAGTGAGTCAGTGAATGGAAATTTGAGATCTGAAAAAGCATACACAGCGCCCTCTGGTGGATTCGTGAAAACAAAAACTGCAAAAAAGCAGCACCTGTGATGTATTGAGTTTGAGTTGACTATGGTACATGACTGGACAAGGTCTGGCTTTCAGACAAGGTTAATTAATAAACTATAACTGGCCCTGAACTGGAAGCCAACTTATCTGAAAGCCAAACCTGGTCCAGTAATGTACCATAATTCACTGCGGTAAGTGGGTCGTAAGCTGATTGTGTGGGCCAGAAAAATGTTTTGCTATGTGGGACAAAACTGAGCCACACCTGAGCCTGATACAGCAGCCAAACCATGTATTCCACCAGTGTTGTGTGATTGTTTGCAATGGACTTTAATCTACATCTCCTTAAAATTATAATATGCATGTGCATGACATCATCGCTTTCAAAGACTTTCATTTTCGCATCAAAGAGCAGCCTGACACACAAGCATATGGATGTGAATGTATTCACTGACGGTCAGGATGGTTTAAAAAATCTAGAAGAGCCTGTGTTATTAGTTTTAGCAGTTGTTATCTGGGAATAACGTACCTTGGAATGTATTGACTGACCAATCAGTATCAAGTATTTCATACTGTCTTTTAATAAAACAATATTATAACATTATATTTGAGCATGCAAAGGTTCTGTGTGATTCTTTTGACCAATACTCTCTGATTATATTGATTAGGTTGTGAAATATTTGATATTCCAATCCTCAAACCTTTTTGTGTAAAAAAGTATTTCATGGTTTACACATCTTAATAATGATTATAGCGGCTGGAATTAAAACACATAAATTCCTCACATTCTCCCAAAATACATAAAAGTTAATGGCTGGTATAAATTTGCTCTTATTGGTCGGCTGAACTCTTTTGGATGTCACTGGCTCAGTGATCTGTCAATCATCACGCAACGCACCTGCCCCCTGTTGCACAGCTGCTAGTTTGAGCTAATGGCAGAGCGGCTGGTTTGCAAAAAGTAAACAAAGAAAATAGATCGTCAAAAGTTTTAATCTGCTGAAGAGAGTTTTGAGAGATTGTTTGAAGCGAAGAGGAGAATATTTCTGAGGAGAACTGATACTTTCATGATGTGGATGAAGAGTAACTTCTGGTATTTTCTAATGGTGAGTATTAAACTGTTTGTCTCAGTTTTTCTGTGAAGCCTGCTTGTGCATATCCGCTTGTTAAGTGGTGACATGATGGTGACGTATGTAGCACTGTTTTCAGGTCCAAGCTGCCACTCATTTGAATTGACAAAAAAAATTGTTTATGATCACTTTTTATTCATATCACACATTAAATTGAATTTTATATAAAGTCATAGTGTACACAACAATCACTGGGCTTGCTGCATCACAAATACCAATTTTTTTTTAACAATTTATAAAAAATGTATCACTTTTTGGCCATCAGATATTAGGCATGGACATATATATTGCAATCGTGATTTTCGAAAGTATTACATTGCTTTGTAAACATTTATTATTAGCATTTGATAAGTCTCCTCATTCAGTTTCATAGAGCGCTTGGACCTGGAAGCCCCTTCGCTTGACGTCACACTTAACAAGCGGAAAAATGTGAATGTCTCTCCGGTAGCGATAATCTTTCAGTAATGTTTGGCATTATCATATGTTTGCCATTTATCTGAATGGCTGCTGTTAGCTAAGCTATCTGTATAAATATCATATCTATATGTGTTTGCTACTCAAGGGAGGAAATACAATTGTTTACAATAGAATCCTAACTCTGTATTTTTGTCATGTAGCTGAATTTCTGCTGTGCAGTGGATTTCAAGCAGCAGCCAGGAGCAAAGTGAGACAGCAAAACAACAACTCTTGTAATATTTTTTTTTGTTGCATATGCACTGGACTTATTTCACACAATGTACTTCTTGAGCTCAAATAAATCATTCATACTGTACGCTTCTGTCTATTATTTTACCATTGAAAAATTATGTGAAAAGACTAAAACAGTTGTGTTAGAAACCCCTGTTCATGTGTGGTCATCAGACTGCTCCACAAACAAGGAGAGGGAAAAAATCACAAGACATTGTCTCAGAAAAATAATTCCAGAAATTTAATTTAGCATGATATTGGCATAAAATTCAAAACATATACTCAGGAGATATGTAGCTTTTGACCTATTACTTTTCTGTGTTGCTCCCCGACGGATTTCACATATTTGTTTGTAAAATAATAATGTTTTGTGCCGTGCAATTTTTTTACATTACTTAAGCATCTATAACTTTTTTCATTTTGAGCATTATAAACTCTAGATGATGGATAATAAAGCCCAGAGTGTCTTCTTTCCAAAGATACATAAACTTTGAATTTAGACCAATTTATTCAGCAACTGTTTTAATCAGCAAATGTTTTAGTTTGGGAAGAAGGAGATTAATGTTTTCATGTGTTTGTATATGGAAAAACAAATATTGAACGCTGTCATGAGAGGAATCTCTTCATTAGTTTCACAGATTACTTTTATTAAACAGGTCACATGAACTGCACACTTTTTCTCAACACTCCCTGTTTCACTTCCCGGGTCCACCCCCTTTGTTTTATTGGATCTGTTTGGTGGGGTTTAAAGGATTTACAATATGATTGGTCAACATAATAAACTGGTTTTCCACAAACACAAATACAATTTTTTTTCATGACTTCATAATGTATAACTTTTTATAATTTTTAACATGTAACTTGTCCTTTTACCACAGAAAAGCTGCTTCTTCTTTCCAATGATACAGGAACTGTCTTTTCCAGGAACTGTTACTATTTAAAGTTAGGTAGGCGTAAATCCCCAACTGAGTGGGGAGTTACCCAGAACTTAATCCACCAATTGAGTGCTGGGTAACAAGTTAATCTGTAATTTGTTCAAATACCCTTACCAAAGTAATCCATGAGCTCAGGCAATTTTCCTCAGCCTTTAATGAAGTGGACAGTAAAGGACTTCTACCGCTCCACCGAGCTGCCATGCAACCCTCAGGGAAAGTACTGGAGGCAATTCTGTGTGAGTGCTGGACATGGATGAACACAATTCTGATGAAATGGAAATGTGACAGTTCCATAATTGACTGAAAACAAAGACTGTGATGCTATATAAATACATTTTACAGCCACAGATTCCAGTCAGCCAGACCTAGAGGAAAGATGTAGGAATGGAGAGACTGCATTGACTTTAGCTATTCAAACTAGCCTGGAGGAGAACGTCTGGATTCTTTTGGAACATGGCTACCCCACAACCCCAACAGTAAAAAGGAGTCTCTGCTCCTGCTGGGTGAAGCAAAACAAAGTTAATTCATTGGTGTCCAAACTTCATTCTGGAGAGCCACTGTCCTACACAGTTTAGCTCCTATGCCTAAACCAGGGCACCCAATTCTGCTACTGGAGACCTACATTGCTGCAGAGTTCAGCTCCAACCCTGATCAAACACAACTGAACCAACTAAGCAGGATCTGAGGAAGCACTTGTTAACTAAAGACAGGTGTGTCTGTTCAAGGTTGCACGTGAACTCTGCAGGAAGTTAGATCTCCAGGAACAGGATTGGGCATCCCTGATCTAAACCATTTCAAACGTCCCGCGGCTGTATTCCAAATTGCCCCTACTGTATACCCTCATTCACTATTCCCTATATTAGTCCACTAATAAAGTACACTTAAAGAAGGTAATGTAAACAAGTGGGTTAATTTGAGCACTGAGTGCGCCAGAAGGGATGCCTTTTTTTGTGCTTTGCTAGTTGATAAATCCCTCAGATTAGATTAAATTCTTGGTCAAACCTTGTGAAAGTTTTTAAAGTTTGAGTGAAATCTAAATTTACAGTTTATTTTGCTAGTGCACATTGTTAATCTTGAAGTGAAAAATTAATCCATGTACTAGTTGATCCCAACCCAGGCTCATTCTGATTACGTACCCCGATATACATTTCTGGAGAGAGCAAAATACACCCCAGGAGCAACGTTTGATTTTATTTTATTTTTTTGCAGGCCGCTGTGTACACTTTTCAGATCTCAAATTTCTCTCGCGAGTGCCATTCATGCCTGCTGTTCTCACGTAAATCCACCAGAGGCCACTGTCGACTGACTGACTGACTGACCAACCGACCTACCCCCCCTCCCACCCCCTTTCCTTAACCCAAGTAGTGTTTTGAAAAGCAATACAGAAAAAAAAAGCCTTTACGGCAGCCTGATTTTTACCACATTTTCAGGTTTCACCACATTCTCAACCTGCTATTTACTTATTTTATTTTTAGGCTTTTGTTTTTGTCTTATCTGCTTTCTGCAATTGTTCTTCACCGCACTCTAACCCCATCATCGCAGTCACCTCCGATCTGCATCCTAAATTCACCAACATACGTGTTGAGCTAACTGGGCAAACTGATAACAGTGGGAAAGCCGTCCGTACAGAGGTAAGCGAGAAAAGGAATGGCATCATACAGCCCCATAGCGTTCATTTTAAAGATGAATTGCAGCCATTTGTAGCTCTGGCTACATGGTTCGCAATCTCTAGAAACAAATATAGGGCTACGTTTTCAGAATAAGCCTATGTTGGAGAAAAGCAACGACATCATACCGCCCTGTAGCGTTCGTTTTAAAGACGAAATGCTGCTATATGTAGCTCTCGCTACATAATTTGCGAACTCCAGAAACGAATATAGGGCTATGTTTTTAGAATGAGCCTATGTTAGTTAATCCATTGAAAAAAATTTTTGTTATTCAATCAAAGTTTGACCATTTGCTTCCACTTTGGAGGAGAAGTCCTTCTCTGTTGACGTCAGTTTGATGGTTTCAGTCACAATATTCATAATCATGCTTTTCTTACCAATAGTTTGCTAGAAGGGAATGATGTGCAAAAAGAAATCTCAATATTAGATTTTAGTTGGTAAACTTTAGCAACTTCCGGTTCTCACACACATTTTAATACTTAGTGAGCTTTAAGTTTAATAGTATTTTCAAGTCTATAGTATTTTGATTTCATATACAAACACTAACAACTAGAAACTAGAAAATCTGCGTGTGAAATATCTTATTCTCTAGACCAAGGGTGACCAACCCTGCTCCTGGAGATCTACCTTCCTGCTGAGTTCAGTTCCAACCCTGATCAAACACACCTGAACCAATCAATCAGGACCTGAACAGCACTGGACAATTACAGGCAGGTTTGTTTGATATGGGTTGCAATTGAAATTGGAAAAAGGTTGGTCACCCCTGCTCTAGACATTCAGTGTACTGTACATTCATTGTACACTCATTATCGCACTACATTGTGTGGGATTGATTGAGAGCACTTTAGAACATCGACTATGATTTCAGACAACACTGCAAATGGCTGCTTCCTCATTGTACAATAAGTTCAATAAGGGTATTTTGTGGAAGGTGTGATTTTGCTAAGTAGGATGTGATCCTGGGTTAACATCCATGTTAATCCTGGAACATCATTCCAATATAATTACAATGTAACCCATGCTTAATCCCTACACCTAAACCTAATTCTAACCCTTATTCTCAACTAATAATTGGATAACAATTATGTAGAAGCACTTAACCCTAACTGTAAGCCTAAACTTAAGTCTAAACTGTAAACATAATCTGTGAACTTATCCCTTATATCTGGTTGGAATTTAGGTCCAGGATCAACAGGAACATATCCTAGATGGTGAAATCAAACTAACCATGATTTCGCAAACAGCAAAGTGTGTGAACCTTCTGCTTGAAATTGGAGCCTCTCCAAACCTGGCCAGTTTAACTGGAGATCTTCCTATACACTGTGCAGCCTTCAAAGGCCACTACCTGTAAGTGTACTATAATTTTAGATAGTTAAACACATTGACCATTTTTATACTTTTTACTTTCATGTAAACACAATTGTTTAATTGTGTATATATATATCCAAATTTAGTTTTTTTATTATACAATTTTCTTATGAAATGAAAGTTACAGCATAATGTAATTTCTGCCCCATCTTACATTACTTTAATTAAGACATTTTTAAAATGGCAGACTCATTTACTGAAGTTAATTTTACAGCTACCAATTAATTTTTTTTTTTGATTGACAATTTAAGTTAGATTGAAATTCCTTTTGTGATATTTAATTTATTTTTCTTGTTCTCTATTTTCTTCCCAGCACATTTACACTTCCAACATTTGCTAAACCCCCACTAAGACTTATATCTTATTTTAAAGGTTTTCGTCTCTGGAAGAACACAAAAGAAAACAATTATTATTATTCACATTATTTTACGTCCCTTTAAGGAAAATACTGTACTAGGGATGTCCCGATCAGGTGTTTTTGCCCTCGAGTCCGAGTCATTTTATTTTGAGTATCTACCGAAATACAATCCGATACTTCTATAATACATTTAAAATAAAATAAATCAAGGTTCTATGTGCCCTACAAGCATAAAAAATCCAGGGTTCTCTACAAAGACGAATGTCTGGTCACTCATTGCGATCATATGTGCTATCTTGGCTGTGATGTCCTGTGGCTTCGCACTGGGTAAACTTGATGTATTGTGTCGGGTGTTTGTTTTTGAGGTGTCTTATCAGGTTTATTGGGTTAAATGTAGCCCTTTCTTTTCTGCCTCTAGCAATGCCAAATTTACATATCTCAAAGTTTCCTATGGCAATTTTGTCGTCATCAACTTTATAATACTTCCAGACCGCAGACATACTTGCGCTTTCCACTTCAAGCTTCTTCCGTGTTCTACTTTGCCGGCATTTAATCAATAGCATCTCTGCAACAAAGTGATGTCATGCCACACACGTTCCTGTTTCTGTGTGAAGTCAAGAAAGAGGTAACTCTGTGCCACTACATAACTATAGATGTGTTAAAATTATTTTTTGACAAAATATATACATATATTCCAGTCCTGATCGGGAGATAACATCCGATTCTGATCATGTCTGAAACGGTGTGATCGGGCCGGATTTCTGATCACTTGATCAGATCTGGACATCCCTAGAAAATACATCATATACAAAATGATTAGCCTTCCTGTGACATTTTAATAATTTTTAAAAATATTTTCCTAGTGATGTGTAACAGAAATATTCTTCAACACATCTGAAAACAATACTTTTTCTAACAAATTTATTACAACTAATTTATTTTGTCCTTACCATGATGACAGTACATAATGTTTTACTAGTTAATTTGCAAGATGCTAATATTCAGCTTAAAGTGCAATTTGAAGTCTTTGGTTTAACTACTAAGTTAGCTTAATTAGCCAGGTCATTGGACAATAGTAATTTGTTCTGTCACCAATTGAACAAAATAAAATACTTCATAAGGTTGCTAATAATATTGACCATAGCAGTTTTTTTTTTTTATTCCAGTCAAACTACGATAAATAACATATTCTCCAGAAGAAAAATAAAATAGAAAATGCTGTGTTAGGAAAATGTTCTTGCTCTCTTGAACATCCCTTTCAAAATATCTGAAAAAGAATGAGTATTTTACAAGAGAGCTAACAATTCTCTCTTCAACTGCATATGGTATTATTTTTGTCTTAAAAATAATATGGCACAGAAAACCTTAATAACTTTCAGTGCAATAGTTTAAAGTGATCAAAACAGCTTTACAACCATGCACTTACCTGTGTCATACCAATCCTATTTACAGTGTGTTAAAAATACTGATATCAGTCACAAGCCGGACAGCTGTCAGAGAGTCTGGCCAGAGTCCTGTACACTCTGCTGCAGATGGAGGTCATGAGCAGTGCCTGCAGCTAATGATTGACAGTGGTTTTGACGTGAACCCCCTGCTTGACCAAACCATCTCTGACAACTACAACAGCATGCGTAGGAGTGTGTTTTACTTTGCTGTCTCAAATGGAGATTTGACTTGCACTGAGATGCTGTTGAATGCTGGAGCCAAACCTGATCTGGATCCCCTGCACTGCCTCCTAGTGGCAGTCAGAGCCGGGAGATAAGGGATTGTCAAAATGCTCCTGGTCAGTCAGGCGGATGTGAACTATTACTTCCCAGTGGTCAGTGACACAGTATTTCCCACATCTCTACAGTACTGCCTTAAGGATGAAGAGATGATGTGATTATTTCTTAATAATGGATATGATGTAGACAAATGTTTCCATTGTCACCATGACTTCCATTACAGCATGGAGTTTCCTTGGAAGAACATGTATGTACAGAGAGCATGTTGTGCCATCTGTGATGGAGAAGACAAAATACCTGTGAGTTTTGAGCCAGATTATAATCTAAATATGTTACAGTAATAACAAATTAGGGAAAAGTTCTTTTCCAAAACCTACTGTTACGGTTCCCGTATATTTGCACGTGTAGAATTTTGCCTCCTCTTCTCTCTCTCTCTCTCTCTCTCTCTCTCTCTCTCTCTCTCTCTCTCTCCCCCAGCTTGTCATTTCTTTTAGGTCCGCCTTCGTGACCGCTGATTGGTCGCGAGACCTATCAATCATCATTGGGCGACGTGGCGCGGGGATATAAAAGGACGCCGGGAAAAGCGGAAGGAGCGCCTTTTTTCTCTTGATCTCGTTTTTGTCTATTCTGCTGACATGACTTTGTTTTTCTCGTTGTTATTCATTAACTTTCGTTTGGGTAAAATTGTTTTGTATTACTTTTGCCCATTTTGAAGAAAATATGTGAGTTTTGTACATCTTTATTTTGATTTGTTTGTTTGTTACTTTGGCGCAACTCTTTCTGGATCAATTAGAGATCTATTCTTCATGTTCACACTTTTCTCTGAGTAAGGTGGATAGGGAAGATGTCGTACGACTTCCATTTTGCAAACACGTAGTTAATCAATTGTTAAATCATCAGGTAAGAGGTGAACGCCATCTTTGTACTTTTTTTTTTATAGTTCAGAGTAAGTAAGATACGGCGCACGGCGCTGAAGACTTTTCTTTTCTTTTGTTTTCATGTTTCTAGTGAGGTAAGGGGTCTGTGTTTGAGTTAGAATTGTTTTGTTATATTTATTTCTTTTATTTTGGCTTCACTTTCGTCCCCTTACTCCTAAGTTGAACATTTTTGTTTTGTTTGATACTTTGTTGAACTTATTCATATTATTGTAAATATTTTTCTTCCTTTGTATGTATTTGGACATTAATCTAATTTCATTTTTGTACATTAAATCACTTTTGTTGGCATTTTCCGTTGTTAGTGTCTTTTGCTTGTCCCACCACAGTGAAAGTATCACACCTTTTTAAATGTTATTCCTTTTACCCTAAACTAACATCAAAGAGGTTGTAACACCTACACTTACACCTATTTTGGACAGATATTAAAACATCAAGAGGAAATGCATCAAAATGGCACTTATGATGAATTCTAGAGTACTATATTTTATTATACTAATCAGAAACATATTTTTATGCAGTACTGAAACTGCAATCTGATGGTAGAAACGGTACACTCAATGGCCACTTTATTAGGTACACCTCATTAGTACTGGGGACCCTTTTTTGCCTTCAGAACTGCCTTAAACCTTCGTGGCATAGATTCAACAAGGTACTGAAAATATTCCTCGGAAACTTTGGTCCTTACTGACATGATAGCATGATGCAGTTGCTGCAGATTTGTCGGCTGCACATCCATGATGCCAATCTCCTGTTCCACCATATCCCAAATGTGCTCTATTGGATTGAGCTCTGTTGACTGTGGAGGCCATTTGAGTACAGTGAACTCATTTTCATGTTCAAGAAACCAGTCTGAGATGATTCGTGCTATATGACATGGTGCATTATCCTGCTGGAAGTAGTCATCAGAAGATGGTTACATAAAGGTCATGAAGGAATGGACATGGTTAGCAACAATACTCAAGCAGGTTGTGGCATTGACAAGATGCTCGATTGGTACTAATGGGCCCAAAGTGTGCCAAGAAAAATTTTTGCACACCATTACACCACCACCACCAGCCTGAGCTGTTGATACAAGGCAGGATGGATCCATGCTTTCATGTTGTTGATGCCAAATTCTGACCCTACCATCCAAATGTCGCAGCAGAAATCAAGACTCATCAGACCAGGCAATGTTTTTTCAATCTTCTAATGTCCAAATTTGGTGAGCCTGTGTGAACTGTAGCATCAGTTCCCTGTTCTTAGCTGGCAGGAGTCACACCCAGTGTGATCTTCTGCTACTGTAGCCTATCCGGCTCAAGGTTCAACATGTTGTGCATTCAGCGATGCTCTTCTGCATACTTCAGTTGCAGTGGAGTGGTTATTTGAGTTACTGTTGCCTTTCTATGAGCTTAAACCAGACTGGCCATTCTTCTCTGACCTCTGGCATCAACAAGGCATTTGCGCCCACAGACCTGTTGCTCACTGGATATTTTCTCTTTTTCAGACCATTCTCTGTAAACCCTAGGTATGGTTTTGCATGCAAATCCCAGTAGATCAGCAGTTTCTGAAATATTCAGACTAGCCTGTCTGGCACCAACACCTTAAATCACCTTTCTTCCCAATTCTGATGCTCGATTTGAACTGCAGCAGATTGTCTTGACCATGTCTACATGCCTAAATGCATTGAGTTGCTGCCATGTGATTGGCTGATTAGAAATTTGTGTTAACAAGCACTTGGACAGGTGTTCCTAACAAGGTGGGCAGTAAATGTATGTTGTGTACTACACCTTAGGTGCATCCCAAATCGCATACTTATGCATTATTCTATGCCATTTTGTAGTATAAATAATGTAAGTAGTGCATTCACACTGAAAACTCTAAAAATAATAAGTACACTTTAATTACTCGAATGATGCACTCATTCAACCGTTAAAATGAAGTGTGGAATGATGGACACTTCACGCACTCAACAACCTCAGCTTTGCTCATATAGCGGAAGGGGTGGAGATATCGGGTGCACATGTTGGATAACTTTATTTATTTTGGATTGTGAAAGCAGGAAATTCTCCAATGAGAGTGATTAAAGCGCCTCTCGATGGTGAATGCGGTTATACTCATGGCAGGTATTATTTGGTTCTTTGGTCATTTATTTCACTAATTAGGCAACCGTCAGACGTCATCATGAAAACGGTTTGAATTTTCGCTCAGTAAAAAACCATTAGTGTTCTATTTGGGACGACACTACATTCATATACTATGCTGTTGAGTGTGTAAGTGCATAAGTACATAGTGCATGAGTGCATAGTGTATAGTGTGCCATTTGGGACGCAGCTAATATTTTGCACACATAAAGGACAAAACATTTAAACTGACATCGTGTGAAGTGGTTTGACTTCCAATTAAAATCCAAAACAAGGCTAAATCTAACCATTTGGGGTTTTTTTTGCAACAAATATTGCTGGCCACAACCCACTAGGTTTTTGGATAAGAGTAATACACTTTAATTTAAAGGCACAATATGTAAAATCCAAAAACAACTAGAACTGAAATGTATTTTACTGACTTATGTACTTACACTGGCGTCACGGGGCACAGTGGGTAGCACAATCAACTCACAGCAAGAAGGTCGCTGGTTCAAGCCCTGGCTGGGTCAGTTGGAATTTCTGTGTGGAGTTTGCATGTTCTATCTTGTGTTTGCGTGGGTTTCCTCCGGGTGCTCAGGTTTCCTCCACAGTTCAAAGACATGTGCTATAGGTGAATTGAATAAGCTTAATTGGCTGTAGTGTATGTGTGTGAATGCAGGAGTGTATAAGAGTTTCCCAGAGTTAGGTTGCGTCTGGAAGGGCATCCGCTGCGTAAAACATGCTGGATAGGTTGACGGTTCATTTCGTTGTGACAACCCCTGATTAATAAAGGGCCGAAAAGAAAATGAATGAATGTACTTACATTATCTCAAATATTTTGAAAAATGTTCAAATCCAGAGAAATAAGCAATTTTACCTATAGTGACAGATCATGCTCTGTGTCGCCACATTAATGTTGTCATGTCATTTAGTTAGATTTTCTCTTGGTTTTTAGAAAACAGGGAAATACAAAAGAAGCCTTAATATGGTGTGTGCTTTATTAGACTACAGAGCAGCATTATAACAATTTAGTGTGATAAAACAGCACTGCTTCTTCCACACGTGATCTCAAGAAAATGAAGCGGTTGACTGTGACAAAATAAAAGCTGTCTCTTTCATGCTGTGTCATGCTTGTTTCTCATCAGTGCTCTCATTTCACTTTGACTTCACTTTCTGCCTTACTCTGCCCTAAACTAACATGATAATGTGTTTTGAATACTTTAGCTCATTCATCAGCATGATTTCAGTAGAAGTCCCTTAGGACAGTGTTTCTCAACCACCTTCCTGGAGGACCACCAGCTCTACATATTTTCCGTGTCTCCTTAACCAACTGCACTTGATTCAGATCATCAGCCCATTAGCAAATAATGAAAGACCTGAAATAGATGTAACAGACCAAGGAGAGCATCTTTTAAAACTTTTGAAACTATTTGTTTTCTTAAGATGAATTCACAACTAAACATAATAAATTAATTTTTTATTTTTATTAAATCTTTACTGATTTGACTGCTGGACTGGGCCATGATTGAAGGTGTGGGACACATTTGCGCAGGTGTATTAACTACATTCCAGTTAAAATTTGTAGACCCTCACCAGACAAAATATGACGAAAACAATGTTATATATAATTTATAGGTATCATTTATACTTCTAGGTATTTATTTGGGGGCCCTCAGATTTTTTTGGGGCTCTGAGCAACCGCTTACCTTGCTTATTAGTTAAATCCGCCCCTATAGTACGTTAAACAGTATGCAAGCTGAGTAGTAGGTCTGAATTCATAGTATTTGAAAAAAGTATGCGAGAAGTACACGGATGACCTACTACTTCCGGTGAGAGAGAAGTTTGCATTCGATGGACGCTGCTATCCCATGATGCCACGCAAGAAAATTCATGAATGAGAGTGAAGTGGTTCAACTGACACGGGTAGGATGCTAGGGTTAAACCCCTTCTCTTTTTCGAAGGATATCCTGGGATTTTTAACGATCACTGAGAATCAGGACCTCGGTTTAACGTCTCATCCGAAAGGTGGCACTCACTGAGCAGTATAGCGTCCCCATCAATATACTGGGGCATTAGGACCCACACATACTACATGTTGAGCACCCCCTGCTGATCTCACTAACACCACTTCCGACAGCAACCTAGCTTTCCCATGTGGTCTCTCATCCAGGTCCCTACATTTTGTCAGTTTAGTGGCTAATTCGAAAATGTATGAATTTTAAAAAGAGGCGTGGCACCAACCCAACCGTTATTGGGTGATAAGAAAATTATACTAATTTTACAAATTCTTACAAAACAGATAATCAACAAAGCCCTATATACATTTCTGGAGATCGTAAATTATGTAGCCAGAAGTACGTATGGCTGCATTTCGTTTTTAAAACGAACGCTATAGGGCATTAAGATGCCGTTCTCTCCAGCTGACCACTTACTTCCATATGGGCGGCTTTCCTGCTGTTACCAGTTTGTCCAGTTAGCTCGCTATGTATGTCAGCGAACCTGAGATGCAGAGAAGAGTTGACCATGAGGATAGGGTTCGAGTCCGGTGAAGAATGGTTCCAGAAAGCAGGTAAGACAAAAACAGAACCCAAAAAATAAAATAAACATCTAAATAACAGGGTGAAAATGTGGTAAAATCTGAAAATGTGGTAAAAATCATGGGAGGGCTTTTCTTTTTGGAGATAGCTTTTTTAAACTGTCGGTCGGGTTTAGGGAAGTGGGTGGGCGGGTCAATCTGTGCTTTTGAAAACACTTTTGGTTGTATTTAGACAAGGAAGAGATTGGGTCGGTCGATCAGTCAGTCATTCAGTCAGTCAAACAGTCAGTCGACAGGGGCCTCTGGTGGATTTACACGAGAAAGGCAGGCATAAATTAAGCGTACACAGCTGCCTCTAGTAGATTCGCAAAAAAAAAGAAAAGAAAAAAAAACTGCAACTTCATGGGTTTATGCTGCCTGGTTGACCTGTCTGGACGAGTGGTACTGATCCTACTGGACTATGTCAGCCACATCCCTGTCTGCTCACGACTCAGATGTTTCCAGGAGAAACAAAAGGAGTGGGCAGAGATATGTGCCATCTTGAATTGAGTTCACTGGGTTCGTGTTTAATCATTTATTTGTTTAACCAGTCTTTCTTGACATATGGGAATCTCATTCTGAGTCAAATGAAGGAACTTCTTTGAACTGCAGCTCGCAGTCCCAAAATGACCAAATGCATGTGAGAAGATAGTACCAGTTATATCACTTTTCTAGAAACAGATCGATTGCTCCACAGTCTGCAGACTAATAGCCTATGAATTTGTTCCAGACAACCCACGATCCCTGAAGCACCTCAGCCGTCTGGAAATCAGAAAGCACATGACCGTTAAAAGACTTTGTAATACCATTATAATGGATTCCTTTCACCTATGATTAGAAATGACCTGCTGTTCAAGGAGTTTGATCTGACTTGATCTGCCTTCAAGGTGTCCTGTTTTTGATTTTTTTATATGATTTGAATTGTTAAACACAAATACATTTAATCATGATCAATAAAACATCTACATATCTGTATATAAAAAATGTTTTCAACCAAAAAATGTTTTTAACCAAAACATACCCTTTCTTTTATCCTTATTTTGTGTTGGGACATGAAGGTAATAACATTAACAATATTAACTTGTTAACAATATTAAATATGAAACAATTAAGCTTCCCCCCCGCAAAAAAAACCTTTAGAATTGTGTTTATTTTTTGTGTAAAAATGTAATTTTTTAAGTGTTTACACCATTTGTACATTTTTCATTTTTTTTACAAAAACCCAAACTTCACATGGTACTCCAAACAGTCACTAAGGTGGCATAATTACAATGTAAATTCATTTAACTACTAAGTAATATTAATTAATTACATGTACTTACTATATGGTTGGTGAATATTAGAATATTAGTTTAGTTACATGTAAAATTAATTAAATTGTTGCCATCACTAACTGAATATTCATAATGCATTCATCATTTTGTCCAAATTTCAAAATCACATCTCTCTCTCTCTCTCTCTCTCTCTCTCTCAAATATATTTGCATACAATTTTTTAAGTCGTTTACTATCTGGACTAAAATCTGGACTAAATTGTCTTTACTGTCAACATCTTAAAAATGTGTTCATTTCTCAAATCACATTCACCCTGTCTTTCTAAATTAATAATGAAAAATGTTTGGAAATAAATTATTCCTAACTTTAAACAGAAGTTTTGTCATTTTAAATATAAAGTCTGTGTGAAATTAACATTTAAAATGTTTATTTTGTTAGCTTAAGATTACTAAAACAAACTATTGTTTTTTTTTTCTCAATGGATTAACAATAGTTTGTTTGGAACTTTTTGTCGTTAGATATTGTATTAGCAAAGGAAAGCTCCAGCCTCCCCTCAATATTTCATTTTAGTAAGTACATCAACCTGAGGGCTTCCATAGCAACTGCTAGTTGTTATAATGGAATGATGTAAGCTCTTCCCCCTACTTAATATTTCATTTCAGTTGGACATCAACATACTAAAATAAAATTCTTAGGAACAACTGGTTCATGCAGACTTTAACCAGTAATCTTAAAGGTGCTGTATGTAAGTTTTTGACTCTTCTAAAGCAGAAGTTCTCAACCTTTTTCACTTTGAGGCCCAAATCTTTCTCTGATCAATTTTTGAAGGCCCACCTGCCTGACATTTTCTCTAAGATGTTTGTATGAAATGCTCATTTAAATATTAATTTATTAACAAAAAATATATACATTTGTTGTGCCTACTATTATTTTCTTATTTTTCTACAGTATTTTATAAAAAAAACATTTAAATGTTTAATAATAATAAATGTTTAATAACACCATTTAAATATCCACTATTTAAAAATAAGTGAACAAATGTAAAATACAGTAAAACACTCCAAATCTGTTGAAATGCAGCTGATCTGATGGCGGATGAGTTTACAGCAGGATATTATTGGGGAATCATTGACAGGAACAGTGAACAGCTCCGCCAGAGAGCATCTGAAGCTCATATTCAAGTTTATTTATAGTCTATTGTAGAAACACCACTGAGCCTCGCGTTTATTATAAAACACTGAGGAAAATAATTTGGACAGCTGAGCAAATATATTAAATTGTTCACACAAAAAAATACACAAAGAGAGACTTTCATTTTCACTTCACGCTGTTTGTGAATGAACAGACTTGCATGTAATAGTCGCAGATGCGATCATGAAGCTGTTTTTGCATCAGTTTGAAGTAATCTATTACAGAACACAAGAAAGTCCATTACTTCGATAATTTTAATATAGCATATTAACAATGGAATCCGAAAACTATAGTACAATATTGAGAATTCATTTTAAGCTATCTTGCGGCCCACTTGCTGGATCACTGAGACTCACTAGTGGGCCACGGCCCATTAGTTAAGTATCACCGTTCTAAAGCATAAAAACACCATAATATGTTTGCAGATATTTCAAAAACATGTTCATTACGTTTGAGTTACGTGCCGGAATGGGTGTCTTTGTTTTGGTTATTTTAACCTGCCCAATGTCAGTTTAGCAAAAAAAAAAATTGGTTGTCTTGGTCAAAAAAGGTATACTTAATTTGTTCATTCAGAATGGCTATCAAAGCCTGCGCCTGTGACTGTAATGCAACCTCTGGTAGACAGTAGCAGACTCTGAAATGAGACGCAGATTCTGAGTTCCATGTGAGGTTATTAGTTAGCAAATACTATAAATATTACCAGTGTAAACATTAGGTGAGCAGGCTACATTGTAACCCTGTTATGTCCTAACAACACGCCACGTTATGAGATTTGCAGTGATAAGCCATTTGGCTGTTTGCACCAGACAAAACACCACAGAACTTTAAATACAGCTATTCAGAAGCACAGAATATGCACTTCCTTACAAAACGGTAAGGTTTATAATCTAATTAATACATATTAAACATCTTTAACATTATTAAATGTACATGCTGAATGTGTTGGTTTTGAGTGACAGTTCTAAAGTTAAATTTCAAACAGTTTATTTTATTTCATAATCTGAGGTGAGCTATCCGATTGTTAAGTGTGACGTCACGCGAAGGGCTTCCGGGTCGAAGCGCTCTATATGAAACTGAATGAGGAGACTTATCAAATGCTAATAATAAACGTTTACAAAGTGATGTAATACTTTCGAAAATTACGATCACAATATATATATGTCCATACCTATCTGATGGTTATAAAGTGATGAATTTTTTAGAAATTGTTAAAATTTAGGTATTTGTGATGCAGCAAGCCCAGTGATTGTTGTGTACACTATGACTATATAAAATTCACTTTAATTTGTGATATTAATAAAAAGTGATCATAAACGGATATTTTGTCTATTCAAATGAGTGGTGGCTTGGACCCGGAAACAGTATTACATACGTCACCAACACGTCACCACTTAACAAGCGGATTTGCTGCTGCTTTCAGTAGTATGGCAATAAATGTCGTTCAAAAAAATGACATTCAGTAAAATGACATTCAAACTCACATTGTTAGCATTTAACACTGAAAGCACATGAGGTGTACCTGAGGTAAACAGCACTGTCAGTTTGTCCTGTTGTTCAGCTGCAAGAAATAGAAGTCTCTTCTAATATATCAATTGGAGGTGTTGGTTAGAACAAAAACTCCTTTTAATACGGAAAATATTCCCTCTATTGTGTGCCGTAGCTTTAATTTAGATCATGACTAAATTGGTCTTTAGGCTCGATCGTCAGACTCACTTCTCAATCTGGCAACCTGTGCTTGCATTTGTTTTTTATCCAGGAATGTAATACTTAGTTCAACCACTGGGTGTCAAACATACATACTGCATCTTTAAGGATCTTCAGCTTTAAAAATGAAGAATTTGTGAATATTTTTTTAATGAAAATGTTATTTCATTAAATGTTTAGTTATATAAAGACTGGCTAAATAAATGATACCAAGTTCCTCTTTCCTGTATTGGGTACTTTATAACACAAATAGCCTTTTATGATGTTAATTATTTTCACACACTATGGTGTATCCTGTGTATTGCCCAGTGATTAAATGATTTGATAACCGTCTGTGGTATTTATATTCACTTTTGTCACTTTGTCAGTGCCATTGTACTGTCATCAAGCCTGTTGCGCTGTCATTTATCTTTTGTCTCAGCTTCCTTCTAGAAGCTTTTGAGTCAGAACAAAGCTTTATTTTTAATCTCCGTCTGTCTGTTATCCTGCATCCATTTTATAATCAGTTTAATAAATCATGCAAAGGCTGTTATACACAAACATCTTTTTACTGTTAATTTGTAAACTGATTTATATTTCTACTCACATTCATAGTTATTCTTTCATTATGCAGCCTTTATACATTCCTTTTGACTGTGCACACCAAAAACACATTGCACAAGAGCTGTAAAAGATTAAGCTTTTTTTTTCTAAGGTTCCTTCTCTGAGATTTTCCAAGATTCCTTCTCTAGTTATTCATTGAACTCATGGATGTTACATTGCAGAGACTCTGGGATTTCCTCAGCTGCACAGTCATGGCTGCACTGCATACAGTATATAAGCAGCTGTACTCTGGGTACTCTGGGCTATATTTTTTTGTATATTAACATGAATAAATATACTTTAAATTAAGTGAAAGTTATTTATTTATTTAAATATTATTATAATTTATTTAAATAAATAAAAAAATGATGTTTTATGGAAACTTTTACAGTTTTTTTCTATCATTTAAAAAAATAGTTTTAGCTTGGCTTGAGTAAAAAAAAAAACTTAAAGAGCAATATTATTAGCCTAAAAGCGTTTAGTTACAGTTTTTACATTATTTACATTTGCACAACAGTGCAGTTGAATTGGGTAGGCTAAAATTGTCTGTAGTGTATGAGTGTGAATAAGCATGTGTGGATATTTCTCAGAGATGGGTTGTGGCAGGAAGGGCATCCGATGCATAAAAATGTGCTGGATAAGTTGGTGGTTTATTCCGCTGTGATAATCCGCTAATAAAGGGACTAAGCCGAAAAGAAAATGAATGAATGAACAGTTAATGCATTTCTCAAAACAATTAGTACAAACTTGATAACCTGCAAAAGCGTGTCACTTGCTCAAAATGGATAGCTCATTCCTCAAAAGAAAGTATTCATGTCAATGCAAGTGTCAGTGTCATCTAGATGAAAAGTCCTGACACCATTGTTTATGAACAAGATAGTCGAATGGCTTAGTCATGTTTTCATTATGATGGTTTACTCTGTACATTTTTTACAATGCAAAAAAAGTCAGATTTTAGTGACACTTCCTCAACATGCTCAAGACAGCACTATATATTATATATATTAATATATACTATATATATTTGCACAGCCATTTAAAAACTACAGTAAAGTTAGACATCACTGCATTTAGTGAGTTTTCTGAGTACAAGACACTGAATATGTATGTTTCACATTTTTACTGCATATGCTCTTTGCAATTCTAAATTCATTCTAATTTACAGTTTTTCTCAGTCACTTTGGTGCATCTCTCACAACACTATTTACATTTGCAAAACAGTTAATGCATTTCTCAAAACAGTTAGTACAAACGGCAAAACCTAGTGGATAACCTGCAAAAGCGTGTCACTTGCTTTAAATGGATATCCTCAAAAGCAAGTATTTATGTCAATGAAAGTGTCAGAGTAATCAAGATTAAAAGTCCTGACACCATTGTTTATGAACAAGATATAGGCCCAATCCCAATTCTATTTTTGTAGCCCAGTTGTGTTATTTTTTGGTATTTATCTTCAATTACTAAAGGCATATATTATGTTATCATAACAATCTAATGTGGCAAGATCGTAACTGTACTGTGTATTTACACAGGGGCCATATTCATCTATGTAAACACACAAAAATAACATTAACATTATTCCAGACACTGTAAAAAGCTCATTTTCAGCCACTTGACTGCTCTGACAGGGTGTACATGAGTTATTATTAGGGATTATAGATCGCAAAAATTAGCAATTTTTATTTTTTATTTTTTGTGTGTTTTTTTTTTGACGGTAAAACACGAATGCGGTTATTAATGTATTAAAACATGTGTTTGTTTGTTGTAAAAATTCATAATAATGACAAAAAATACAAATTTGTGGATCTCCTTACTTCCGGGTTTAGCACTACTGCCGTTGTGGCAGGTGTATTCTAGGAAGTTTTCTCACCCCTCCATTTTTAGTGTGGTCCTGAAAAATCTTCGTTCGAAGGGGTGTATAGGCCTTGCCCTTAGTCCTACGCCTTCAAGCAAAAGAGAATTGGGACACCTCTACCCCTTGACGGGAACATGCAAATTGAGGGGTAGGGGTAAGGAGAAGGGCTAAGGGCTAGAACTAGGATTGGGCCTTAGTCATATGACTTTGTCATGTTTTCATTATGACAGCTTGCTCAGGTGGGCAAAAAGTCAGATTTTGGTGACACTTCCTGAAAATGCTCAAGACAGCACTATATACTATTTGCACAGCCATTTGAAAACTACAGTAAAGTTAGACATCACTGCATTTAATGAGGTATCTGAGTACTACACTGAATATGTACAGTTGAAGTCAGAATTATTAGCCCCCATTTGAATTGTTTTTTCTTTTTTAACTATTTTCTAAATGATGTTTAACAGAGCAAGGAAGTTTTCACAGTATGTCTGATAATATTTTTCTTCTGGAGAAAGTATTATTTGTTTTATTTTGTCTAGAATAAAAACAGTTTTTAAATTTTTTTACCATTTTAAGGTCAAAATTATTAGCCTCTTTAAGCATTTTTTTTTGACTGTCAACAGAACAAACCACTATTATACAATAACTTGTCATTACCCTAACCTGCCTAGTTAACCTAATTAACCAAGTTAAGCCTTTAAATGTCACTTTAAGCTGTATAGAAGTGTCTTAAAAATATATAGTCAAATATTATTTACTGTCATCATGGCAAAGATAAAATAAGTCAGTTGTTAGAAATGATATTGTTATTAAAACTAGTATGTTTAGAAATATGTTGAAAAATCTTCTCTTCATTAAACAGAAATTGCGGGAAAAACAATAAACAGGGGGGCTAATAATTCAGGGGGGATAATAATTCTGACTTCAACTGTATGTTTCACATTTTTACTGCATATGCTTTTTGCAATTCAAATTTATTCACCACACACACCTTCCTTTGGGTAGAGCTGTGCACAACTGTAAACAATATTGCATCACATATTGGAACTGAACCTACAACATACTCAGGTCTGTAAATCATTCATCAAATTGTTCAACTTAGACAACATTTTCAGGAAGAAAATACTTTTAAAAAATTGCTTGACAGATTTTGACTACTAGTTCAACATTTTTGTATGTAATGACTCAAGTAATGAAATGAGGACTATTAGTTTTATATGGAATGACTATTCAGCATTCACAAGTTTAGTTAATTTTGACTGGCATGACATAAGCAAATGATAATGTTACTGTTTTTCTCAGTCGCTTTGGTGCATTTCTCTCAACACTTTTTACATTTGCACAACAGTTAATGCATTTCTCAAAACAATTTGTACAAACTGCAAAACGTAGTGGATAACCTGCAAAAGCGTGTCACTTCCTCAAAATGGATAGCTCATTTCTCAAAAGCAAGTATTCATGTCAATTAAAGTGTCATCAAAATGAAAAGTCCTGACACCATTGTTTATGAACAAGATAGTCAAATGGCTTTGTCATGTTTTCATTATGACAGTTTACTCTGTACATTTTTTTTTCAATGCAAAAAAAGTCAGATTTGGGTGACACTTCCTGAAAATGCCCAAGACAGCACCATATACTGTGATGCTCCAAGGACAGACGAGTCTTCGCTGAGGTCCAGCTTTCTGCGCCTAGACTGCAGCTCTGCACAAGACGTTTGGCCATAGGAGAAATGGCCGTGCCCAACTGAGCCTGGTTTCTCTCGAGGTTTTTTAAATTCTTCACTTTCGCCAATTGGTGAAGTTTTTTCCTCGCCGCTGTCGCCACTGGTTTGCATGGTTCGGGATCTGTAGAGCTGCACATCGATGGAATTGCTCCAGTGTTTGGACTCTCAGTAGTGATTATTAACCCACACTAACCTGAGCTAAACTGAACTGAACTTAAACACAGAAAACTGAACTGACACT
>CAIGQZ010032151.1:998277-1008613 GCA_903798205.1 Danio tinwini
GCAGAATGATTTTGAGTGAACACAAAATAAATAAATAAAAAAGTACAATCAAAATAAAATTAGAACCACTTGTATGGTAAACAAAGCTACAGCAGCTCTGATATTAAAGACATACCAAAAGACTATATTTTACCATAATTTATCTAACCATTTGTACACTATTTAAATATTACTAAATTCACTATAAAACAGAATATATATATACAAATTTAGATAAGTACATAAACAGATTGAACTGTGCAGATTCTGTGTATGCCTACTTATAAGTTACGTTTAGCCTTAAGAGGCTTTGTGAATTTGTACCCTAATTTCTAACTAAAGTTAAATTGTGCTTCAGAATTGTAAATTAACTAGATACTGGATTAGAGTAATCTGGAGAATAATCAGAATGCACAAAATAACATCTACATTTCACCAATGTCAAAGTCTAGTTTTCTCTTTTCAGTGCATTGAGAATGTTGATCCCAATAACAACAAGGAGAGCGCTCCATCTTTCAGGCCAGAGCCCAGTTCATGCGGCTGCAGATGGAGGCCACGTCCGGTGCTTAGAGCTCCTGTTGGACAAAGGTTTCGATGTCAATGACCTTCTAGACCCTCAAGTTTCAGAGAAATACGGGGACATGCGAAGGACTGCATTGTACTTTGCAGTCTCCAATGGAGATGTGACTGGCACCCAATTGCTGTTGAATGCCGGAGCCAAAACAGACTTGGATCCTCTGCACTGCCTACTAGTGGCAGTGAGAGCTGGGCGGTACGAGGTTGTCAGGATTCTCGTGGCCAGCCAAGCGGATGTGAACTGTTACTTCACGGAGGTCAATGACACGGTGTTTCCCACTGCCTTACAATACTGCCTGAGGGATGAGATGATGATGCGGCTGCTATTAAACAGTGGTTATAATGCAGACAAATGCTTCCGTTGTCCTCATGATTCAACATGGGGCCGCTCGACAGTACAGACCAGCGAGCAGATTCCAGTAAGTACACCACCACTAGTGTCTTTGTTCTTAAATTTGCTTTGTTATTAATGTATGCACACTCCAGATGTTTTTAGTAAAGGTATAGCTTAAATTTTTTTTTAAATAAAAGATTTGAAAGAAATGAAATGAAATAATCTTTTTCTGTACTTAGGGAAGTTTATTTATAGACTAATTTTAAGAGGATCACATGCGTTAAGTGACACACGACACACCAATCAGACAATTCCTAAGTCACCATAAATAACCAGAGTTTCCATACCTCAGCCATCTTTGTTTTGAAGAACTCTCCCCTTCCGCCCCTATTCCTCCTCCCTTTTCCTAGATAAAGTGACCCGGTGGCCCAGTGGTTAGCACTGTTGCTTCACAGCAAGAATGTCACTGGTTCAAGTCCTTACCAGGCCAGTCTACATTTCTGTGTGGAGTTAACATGTTCTCCCCGTGCTCCTGTGGGTTCCCCCAGTTTCCTTTCCTCTTGCCTCAAAGGTCTCAAAATGTCTCAAAGGTTACAGTGGGCCAATGCTGGCCCACGGGCCCTAGTTTGGGCATCTCTGCTCTAAAGACATGCGACAAAAGTGAATTGACTGAACCAAATTGTCACCATAGATAAAGACCTCTAAAGAGATGTGACATAAGTGAATTGACTAAACCGAATCGGCACCATAGATTAGCTTTTAGCCAGCAGTATTTCTCTTCATAGCAATTCCTAATTTGTCATTAGCCATAAATATGTAGGGGAGTTCTCTAGATCTACCATAAACTTCCATGTGAAGCTGCTTTGACACAATCTACATTGTATAAGCGCTATACAAATAAAGATGAATTGAATTGAATTGATCTCGAGATCTTTTGATCTCAGGGCTCTTTTCCGGGACAGCATGCCAAACAAGCTTTATAATCAACCATCAGCTAATTGTGAACTCTTGAAAAGGGATTAACAAAAATAAAATTCTATTAATAAATACTTATCCTCATGTCATTCATCTTTGGAATACAAATACATATATTTTGGATGTAATTCGAGAGCACTCGGATCCTCCATAGACAGCAATGGTCCTGACTTGTTCAAAGTCCAGAAAAGGACAAAAGAAACTAATGACCTTATCTAAACAGTCCATGTCAGTGGTTCAACTGTTATTATACAAAGCTCCAAGAACACTTATGAATGCTTCCACTTCAGTGGTTCAATTGGAATATTATGAAGCTATGAGAATACTTTTGTCAAATTTAAAATGTGTGTGTGTGTTCACAATAGTTTGGTTCTCTTGGTTTATTTAAGCCAGTATCGAGCCGAATAGTTCTAAGATAAGGTTCCAGTTGTATGTCCATGTGAGCCTGGTATGGACTCGCATGATTACAAATTGTTTTCAGCACAGAACTCTGCCTGGCAACTTTAGGCAAGCAGTGAAGGTAGAGCATCTAAAGTATCTGTTGATAATTTGTTCTGTAACAAAATAAATATAAAAAATGTCTCAAAAATTGAAATATTTTATTATGGTCCATATTGTGGACATGTTTACAACACACTTTCATTACACCTTATATTGTTATTTCTGTTTTCTTTTGCATTCAGTTTTGTGATTTCATCAGTGTGTCCTGGCTAGTGCAGTTTGCAGCAAGAGCTGTGCGGGTTCTTCTTGACTACGTCAATCATGTTCCCATATGCTCTAAGCTGAAAATGGTTCTAAAGAAGCATAAAGACTGGGCTGAGATTTCAGAAATATTGGGTAAGTACCATAAACAGTTCTAGAATTGACACTTTGTGCATATTTAAGCAAAAAGGACAATGTTATGCTCTAAAAAATGTTTTTGTAGGCAGCAAGGTGGCTCAGGGGTTAACACTGTCACCTCACAGCAATAAGGTCACTGGTTCAAGTCCCAGCTGGGCCAGTAGGCATTTCTGTGTGTAGTTTACATGTTCTCCCCGTGTTTGCATGGGTTTCATCTGGGTGCTCCGGTTTTCCCCACAGACCAAAGACATGAGGTATAGGTGAATTAGAATAACTAAATTGTCTGAGTGTATGAGTGTGTGTGTGTGTGTGAAAGGGAGAGTGTATGACTGTTTCCCAGTACTGGGTTGTGGCTGAAAGGGCATTTGTTGCGTAAAACATAAGCTGAAATAGTTGGCAGTTCATTTCGCTGTGGTGAACCTGATAAATAAGGTGCTAAGCCGAATGAATGTTTTTGTTTTGGTAATCTTCAATCAAAATCTTGTCGTTTGCTTCAGCCTTTGAAGTGGCGGTCCTTTTTTGTTGATGTCAGTTTGATAACTTCAGCCACAATATTTTTAACCACATCCCTCTTACCGTTAGTTTGCTGTGAGGGAATGATACACAAATAGAAAAGAAGAACGCTAAAAACCTAAAACTACTTCCATAGTAGAAAAAAACAATCAGTGGGTTTCAGCATTCTTAAAATAAATTTGTGTGTTTAACACAAGAAAGCAACTCAAGCTTTTAAACAAGTAAATAGTCATTAAATGATTACAGAACTAATGTACAATATAAGTTGAATAACCATGAAAGATTTTGAATTCCTTGCATGACACTTCACTCTTCACGTGTTAATTTATTAACATTACTATGGTTCTTTTTAGGTCTTTTTCGCTGCACGATTCTGGCTAAAATGGGAATTACAATTTTTTTTGCTCGAAAAAAAGATCACGATTTTTTTTTTTTACAATTCTGTAAATGTAAAATACAGGTTAATACGAGTAGGTTATTTCTTAAACATATGGTAAAACCACAATTATTCTATTATCTGTAGATCTATTGTTGGTTAAAATGCAAAATTTTGTATGGACTTGGAATGTTGGACTTGAGTAGACTTTATATTTGTCCTGGTCAATAATGCACAGTAAAGTGATTACATCAGAATACAACTATTCATAATTCTTAAGTTGAACTTTTATATTTGTTATACTTTTATAAAGTCTTATTTTATATTTTGCAATCTGTCATTGACAACATGAACTTTTTTTTACTGGTAAAATCAGACATTTGTCATTATCAGATTACCTCTTGCATTATATTCAAGATTTCATAGCCTACAGTAGCTAGTTATATTGACACTGTTAAACATTTATTCTCATCTGACAACTAATGCTGCTATATTTTTTAACATTCATTCATTTATTCATTTTCCTTCGGCTTAGTTTCTTTATTCAGCAGGGGTTACCACAGTGGAATGAACCGCCAACTTATCTAGCAAATGTTTTACACAGTGGATGCCCTTCCAGCTGCTACCCAATACTGGGAAACACCCATAAACTCTCACATGCATACACATACACTACGGTCATATGTTTATTAAATCCACCTGTACTGCATGTCTTTGAACTGTGGGGGAAAATGGAGGAAACCCACGCCCACACTGGAAGAACAACATACAATATATGGACTTTTTTAAAGGGGTGGTCCACAGTGTATTTTTAAGGCTTGGTTGTGTTTATATGATGCAAAGCAATGTGTGCTCATGCTTCATTTGTAGAAAATCACGTTATTTTTTCATTCTTACTTTGATTATATACAGCTACTCAGCTAACATGAAAACGACACGTCATATTTCCTAGTTCCTCGAAAGACCCGCCCTCAAGAGGCTCTGATTGGTCAGCTAACATAATGTGCTGCAATTCGCAGATGGCTCCATGTCATGCCCCTACAAGCATGCTCATTTGCGCTGTGTAAACAGTAGCTGTTAGCCATGCCAGTTTGCCTGAATTAGACAGAAAATGAAGATGACAGCTGAACCTCACACCTGCTCTCTAAAAACAAATCTGACAAGTGTCTTTCACATATATTCGGAATAAGCATGTGTAAGAAATATGAAACCTTTAATGCACAGAAAGCTGTATTATAGAGAGACACTACAGCGCTGCTGAAGATTGTGGGTGTTTACAGAAGTTTGACTGATAAATATGAATTTGTAGCTAAATTGTTAGCGGTGCCAAACAGCATTTACATCCTTGTTTACGTCCTCTCTACAACATACCATTACCACTAAAAACTGTGAATGTAATTGATCCATTTTAACAAATAAAAATACTTACAGGTTGTGGCTCACAATCCACAGCTTCGTCGGTTGGAGGAGTTTTTAGCCGAATGCAGCACTGAACTGGGAGAGATTATGGAAGCTGTCCTTTGTCAAATGCTAGTTATATATTTTTTATAATTATCTGGAACATAATTAAAATGAAATTGTAAGCACTTCTCTCTTTGTGTCGTGTCCATTAGAAGCCCAAATACAGAAACAGAACAAGCTCTGTGGAAAGAAAAGCGCTTGGACTGCATTTTAGCTTTCTCTGCTATAACATTACAGCACCTCTGGCCACGCCCTGCTGCTGCGCAGGCGCATGGTGAATGCGTGTAACCTGAAGCAATTGTGATCTCACTAGCCCGGATGTATTTTTTTGTAGTCCCCAAACTTTGTTCCGTGTAGGCTTTGCTAAGCTAACTCTGTAAAAGCCAATGTCTCCCTTTGCACTGAGCGTATTACATTCAGAGATGTTGTACACAGCTACATTACACATCAACTAAAGATTAAAATTTAATATCGTAGTGGACCAACCCTTTTAATACAGAAACAAATGCCATATCATTAGATGATAAAAAAAAAAAAAGAAACCATGTATGATTTTTCCCAGGGAACCCACGTTCGCTTCAACACTTGTGCAGACTGGTCATCAGGGGACAAATGACCCCACAAAGGCTGGGTGACCCAGACTACATAAACTCAGGTCCATTCCCACCAGGACTGAAAAGCTACTTAACATACAAAGAATACGATCTGTATGGGAGAATCATGTGTCAGGAATAAAGGTTTCTTCTCAAGATAAATGTGAAGCAGCAAGCACTTTGAGTTTTTTTTTAGAAACGAATATGAAGTTGACTCGACCAGAGATTTATCGTGTTGTAACTCATGATGAGCTCAAAACACTTACAAACTTCTATGTTAAGTGTTTTTAGCACTTTGTCGTTAACACAGACATGTACATTTTACATCAGAGGACTTTGCCTCTAAAGCAAAGTCTTTATGATATTTGTGCAATAATGATAATGTTCTAGCTATTTAGAACAACATGTTTATATCAGATAAATAATAAAAAGGTTGATGCCTGTTCTATGAATTCAGACTGTTTTTGTCCTCAATGAGTGAACATTCAAGATGTTGTATTTATTTACATTTTAACAGTAATACACTTTCAAGGAACGCACACAATTAGTGATTACATGTCACAAATTAGCACTGCTAAACAGCGTTGACCTGTTTTATCACAATTGAAGTAACTAAAACAGGTCATATCTATTCATAGCTTTATGCCCTGTTAACATCAACAGGCATGCTCGGTCACTTGTCAAAGAGAAACCTTTGACTTATCCATTATCACAGACTCACCACCTCACTTTTAGATAAACTGCCAGACGCATTAGATGTATTTGTAGTTTACAATGTGCTTATCAGTTTGTGTTCATGTACATATGATTATATTACCTGATAGAGATGGTTTTTATAACTTTTCAAAAACATAAGAGTATCATGACATCGCAATGTTTGAATCCTATTGAAAAATGGTTAGGCAATCCATTTTTTGGTTCATTAGTTCTGGATGTCCTGAACTTTAAGTTTACTTCATAGTTTATTATTAGCTTATTTAATACTGCATACAAATAATAAAAAAATCTGACAAAAATACATAACTAAAGGTGCAGTACACATAAAGATACATTAGATTTACTAAATATTTTTAAGGTAAGTGGTTGTAAACTATTTTATATGGGCTGAATTTAAACAAACAAATTAAATTTAGTTATGTTCAACTTAATTTGTTTAAATTCAGCTTAGAAAAATAGTTTGCAACAATTTGCAATGCACCATTTTTATGTAGGATTGACACATAGTGGTTGAACAAGGTGTTGCAGTCCAAATTCAAAATATTGAAGACTGATAAAATCTAAAATATTAATAAAATATTTTTTTTCACCTAGACCCTCCTCTTTTAACTTGATGCATTCACAGGTTTCCACTGGAACGAGCATGCCTGACAACCTAAGCTAATATTGACGTTATTTACGTCAACCTAAGCTAATATTGACGTAGAGCACCGGTGGTCCGTATGCCCTATTGAAATTGCTCAGTTTCTTCTTCTTTGTCTTCTCTAGAATAAAATTGCGTTTTTAAGGGTCTAAATGTGCTCGAAAACTCACAAAACTTTGCACACACATGCCAGAAGTGATTTACATTTGTTATGGGTTTCAGGAGTGTGGCAAAATGGCTCAACAGCACCACCTATGCACTTGACCAATTGGCCCCCGAGCTAAGTATCATGCACACATACGAAAATCGACACACACATCAAACATGCTAGTACCTACAAAAAAAAGTATTTTGAAACAAAATCTCAAACCCAACAGGAAGTTGGATATTTTTAATTTCTTCTGCCAAAAAGATGCAGTTTTTGCCATTTTCAGGCGTTGTATTTTAACAAACTACTGCTAGGGATTTTATCAGATCAACACCAAAATTGGGTATTGTCATCTAAAGGCCTTGGTGACGTTAAATTGTGAAGATCTAGAGTTTTTGTCAAAGAGTGTGTCCGTGGGGACCTCACACACTTTGATATTTCGCCACGAAACAGAAAGTTGTCATAAGTCAGACATGCATTGTCTAATCTTCAGGTCCAGTCACAGCACCACCGGCTGGCAACAGAAAATGCCATGCTTTACATTGTAACAAACTCCTACAGATTTCATCATATCAGCACCAAATTTGGGTGGTGTTATCAGAAAGCTCTAGCAACGTTATATTGTGAAGATCTAGAGCAGGGGTGTCCAAACTCAGTCCTGGAGGGCGGGTGTCTTGCATAGTTTAGCTCCAACTTCCTTCAACACACCTGCCTGGAAGTTTCTAGTATACCTAGAAAGAGATTGATTAGCTGGTTCAGGTGTTTATTTGGGGTTGGAACTAAAATATGCAAGACACCGGCCCTCCAGGACCAAGTTCTGATCTAGAGTTTTTGTCGAAGGGTGTGTCCGTGGTGGACCGACAAATTTCAATGCTTCGCCATGAAAGAGGAAGTAAGAATTTCTGATCTGCCTGAAAATTCACGTTCAATGAAATTCCTCTCCTGAAGACATCAACATGCAAACATTGAGTGAGTCATAGCGGCACCTGCTGACAGAAGGAAGTTTGGCATAAATTGGTGATTTTATCAGGTTTTTTATATTCATGAGCTAAAATTATTATTGTCAACTGTTCTGTGTCATCCTAAGGCCACAGGGTGGCATTGAGCCTGGGTGTGAGGTCCCTTTCAGCAGTTTTAATATTTAGATTATTTTGAGATAAAAAAATAAAAAAAAAACACCTTGTGAATCCACATAACATTTATAGAAGCTAGTACGGTCCTCCTGAGGTCACATTTTTGGCTGCATTCACATATATTGAGGAAGCCTTTAATACTGAAACAAAATGCAATGATTTCCATCAAAGGGGTGCTGAAATGTAACGAGTAAAATTATTCTTTGTCACTGGAAAAAGGCATCAAAACCACTTTTTAAATCCTGGCTTTCTAATCTCTCTTGCACTTTGCATTAAAAGAGACTTAGACACAATCTTTCTGATAGCCTTTTTATCTGTCAGATGTCAAGGATAACAGTTTAAAGGTAGGAACTTTTCATTGTTTGCAAGATCACCATATTGCCTGTGCCCACTGGCTTGGAAATACATGTGTAACATTGTTAACCTATGTATAAAACTGGAGGAACTGTAACAGTGGATTTAAAAATATTTTTTTTTTTGTCTTTTGTATTTTTAGTTAACTTTTTCTTTTTCTGTCTTTATAGTTGTTGTTGCTTTTTATATTGCTCTGTGTTTCTTTAAGGTCAAAATAAAAAAAATATATATTTAAAAAAAAGAAAAAAGAAAAGAGAAGTCAAAAACTTAGAGCACCTTAACTAAAATATTATATATTATATTAGAACACCACATCTGTATATGCTTATTAGTTTTTTTCAATTGTTTTGACACAAATGGCAGAACCCTGGTGTCAATTTTCAAATCTTGTGACATAAAATTCACAACCATTGTCAAAATTGCACTTTTGCAAAACTCTTTACTCTTTTTAAATGCTTGGATACAATCCACACAAGTCAAATATACTTTGTTCAATGAACTAAAATCACCTTTTCAATATAATTCAATTAAACATCAAATTGATCCCATTTCAAAATGCAACATAAACATAACATTTGAAATAACTGCATTCATTTAATTAACATGATGTAACTATCAACTGATACAAGCTCTCAAAATAATAACTGTTGCATTTCCCTTGATACATGGAAACTGATGTACAATAATACATGTTTATATGATGAAAGTTTCAGGATAGATCAAATGACAGCAGTTAGAAGATGACCCAACTGGACTACATTATCTATAGATTCCATCTTATTCCATTTTTATTTTATTTTATCAAATTTATGGTTTCTGTGTTCCATGTATCACTTTCACTGACAATGTTTTCATATTTTACAATACTGTATGCAAGAAATCCCAACCACAGCATCAAAGCAGACCAATATCACGTCTAGATTCGCATTGACAGAAGGTTCTTTTTAAGATCTTTGACTTATGAAAACCCCACTGTGATGTGAAGGGAAGAATCTGTGGCCAAATCAACAGGACCAGACTGATGGAAACACAGATTCCAAATAGAAATATATGCAAACTACATATGTGGCATACTAGTTCATATGGATTTAACACACATAAAATATTTGTCATACATGTCAAAATATTGTAAGAATGTCCATTTTTTTCAGCAATTAGAATTACAAACATGTATATACATGTTACGTATATGTATTACCTATAATTTATATAGGTGCACTGCAAAAAATTATTTTCTTAGATTTTTCTTGTCTTGTTTCTAGTACAAATATCTAAACATTCTTAAATCAAGAAGAATTTTCTAGGCAAGCAAAACATAATGTCTTGTTTTTAGAAATAATAACCAAAATTAAGTGAGTTTTTCCTTAAAACAAGCAAAATAATCTGCTAATGGGGTAAGAAAAATAATCTTATGTCCAAAGAAAAAGCAAGATTATTTTGCTTACCCCATTGGCAGATCATTTTGCTTGTTTTAAGAGAAAAACTCACCTAATTTTGGCATATTATTTCTGAAAACAGGACAGTATGTTTTGCTTGCCTAGAAATTTCTCCTTGATAAGAAACAAGACAAAAAATTATCTAAGAAAAGCATTTTTTGCAGTGTGTTGATATATGGCTGCATATGAACGCACGCACGCACACTTTATATCTTTTCAAACATATCATACTGTGTATGTGTATGTGTATGTATATGT